>CAIGQS010000200.1:0-25000 GCA_903798195.1 Danio kyathit
GCTACCATCAACTCTGATAACGTCAACTTTGTTATCATCAACTCTGTAACCGTCCACTCCACTATCGTCAACTCTGAAACCGTCAACTCTGATACCGTCACCTCTGTTACCGTCAACTCTGTTACCGTCAACTCTGTTATCGTCAACTCTGTTATCGTCAACTCTGTTATCGTCAACTTTGTTATCATCAACTCTGTAACCATCCACTCCGCTACCGTCAACTCTGCTACCGTCACCTCTGCTATCGTCAACTCGGCTACCGTCAACTCTGTTACCATCAACTCTGATAACGTCAACTTTGTTATCATCAACTCTGTAACCGTCCACTCCACTATCGTCAACTCTGCAATCACCAACTCTGATACCGTCAACTCTGAAACCGTCAACTCTGATACCGTCAACTCGGCTACCGTCAACTCTGCTACCATCAACTCTGATAACGTCAACTTTGTTATCATCAACTCTGTAACCGTCCACTCCACTATCGTCAACTCTGCAATCACCAACTCTGATACCGTCAACTCTGAAACCGTCAACTCTGATACCGTCAACTCTGTTACCGTCAACTCTGTTACCGTCAACTCTGTTACCGTCAACTCTGTTACCGACAACTCTGATACCGACAACTCTGATACCGACAACTCTGATACCGACAACTCTGTTACCGTCAACTCTGTTACCGTCAACTCTGATACCGTCAACTCTGTAACCATCCACTCCACTACCGTCAACTCTGCTACCGTCACCTCTGCTATCGTCAACTCTGCTACCGTCAACTCTGTTACCGTCAACTCTGTTACCGTCAACTCTGTTACTGTCAACTGTTACTGTCAACTCTACTACCGTCAATTCTGTTACCGTCAACTCTATTACCGTCAACTCTGTTACCGACAACTCTGATACCGTCAACTCTGATACCGTCAACTCTGATACCGTCAACTCTGATACCGTCAACTCTGATACCGTCAACTCTGTTACCGTCAACTCTGTTACCAACAACTCTGTTACCGACAACTCTGCTACCGACAACTCTGCAACCGTCAACTCTGCTATCGTCAACTCTGCTATCGTCAACTCTGTTACTGTCAACTCTGTAACCGTCCACTTCGCTAACATCAACTTTGTTCTCATCAACTCTGCTATCGTCAACTCTGCTATCGTCAATTCTGTCACTGTCAACTCTACTACCATCAACTCTGTTACCGTCAACTCTGTAACTTTCCACTCCGCTACCGTCAACTTTGTTACAGTCAACTCTGCTACCGTCAACTCTGATACCGTCAACTCGTTTACCGTCAACTCTGCTATCGCCAACTCTGCTACCGTCAACTCTGCTACCATCAACTCTGTTACCGTCAACTCTGTTACCGTCAACTCTGTTACCGTCAACTCTGTTACCGTCAACTCTGTTTTCGTCAACTCTGTTACCGTCAACTCGGTTATCGTCAACTCTGCTACCGTCAACTTTGTTACCGTCAACTCTGCTACCGTCAACTCTGCTACCGTCAACTCTGATAGCGTCAACTCTGTCACGGTTAAATCTGTCACCGTCAAGTTTGCTAAAGTCAACTCTGTAATTGTCAACCCTGTTATCGTCAACTATGTTACTGTCAACTCTGTTCTCTGTAACTTTGTTCTTGTCAACTCTGCTACTGTCAACTCTGTTAACCTCAGTTATGGTTAAAAAAAAGTTTAACAGTAACTTAAACAACACGTTTATCAAATGTTCGTGTACAGATTTCCATTCTATGACACCTTTAATATCCCAGTGGGAAAATGAATTGAAAAAACCTCTGCTGAAGAAGCTGGGGCTTTCTGTAGTAAAAATGGCTGTCTATATAAAAATGACTTCAGTGTTGACAGAAAGCTCTCACTGTCTGCTAGAAGTCAGTCTGCTAAAACATTCACTGTCAAACTGACATAGTTGAGTCTGAGTCTCAGTCTGAAGGGTCAAAGAGTCAAACACACGCAGAGAAAAACTTCATTATGAGTCCAAAACACATCAAACATCTCCTGACCGTCCACAGCTTCCTGCAATAACAGGAAGTCCCCGTCGGACCCAGAGGAGGATCCAAGCATCTGCGGTTCTGTTCGGTTTCCGTGCATAATTACAGAATACGGTTTGCAGGGGAGAGAAGGATGTTATAAACGTAAAGGCCAATTCATGTGGCGGAGAGATCAGAATCAGATGAAAAGAGCTCATAAACAGAAGAAAACCAAAGAGCGACGTAACACAAAACACCTGAAGGACGTTCAACAGTGAAAGCCAGAGCAAACAGAGCAGAAGATGTGTTCATTCACTGGTCAATGGTGTGTTTATATGACACTTTCATTTGACGAACTCTCTCTTAAAGTCAGCATGAAACAGAAGCTACTCGTGTGTTTTCCGGATCAACAGCACACATACAGTTGAAGGCAAAGTTATTCATCCTACTGTTGAAATATTTCCCGAGTGCTGATTAACAGAGCAAAAAACACTCACAGTATTTCCTCTAATATTTTTTCTTCTGGAGAAAGTCTTATTTGTTTTATTTCAGCTAGAATAAAAGCAGTTTTTAATTGTTTTAAACTCATTTTAAGGTTAATATTATTAGCCCCTTCAGCAATATTAGTGTTGGATTGTCTCCAGAACAAACCACTGTTATACAATGACTTGCCTAATTACCCTAACTTTACCCTAATTACCCTAGTGAAGCCTTTAAATGTGACTTTAAGCTGAATACTAGTGTCTTGAAGAATATCTAGTCTAATATTATGTGCTGTCATCATGGCAATATTATGACATATATTATGTCAACATAAACTTCTTTTTGTTGTTTAATTGTGATAAATGTTTGCCCACGCAGTGGCGCAGTAGGTAGTGCTGTTGCCTCACAGCAAGAACGTCGCTGGGTCGCAGGTTCGAACCTCGGCTAGGCTGGGTCAGTTGGCGTTTCTGTGTGGAGTTTGCATGTTCTCCCTGCGTTCGCGTGGGTTTCCTCTGGGTGCTCCGGTTTCCCCCACAGTCCAAAGACATGCAGTACAGGTGAATTGGGTAAGCTAAATTGTCCATAGTGTATGAGTGTGAATGTGTGTGTGGAAGTTCCCAGAGATGGGTTGCGGCTGGAAGGGCATCCGCTGTGTAAAATCGTGCTGGATAAGTTAGTGGTTCATTCCGCTGTGGCGACCCCGCAAGGGACAAAGCCGACAAGAAAATGAATGAATGAATGAAATGTTTGCCCAGCCCTAGTATGCACACATGCAGTATAAGTATATGTCTATTTTTAATGCTATCCATTTTTTATTTTATTATTACTACTTTATTTGATATTATTTTATTTTATATTTATTTACTCATTATCTTATTTTTATGTTATTATTATTATTATTATTTACTTTATTCCCTTCATTGGGGATGGGGTGGTGGGAGGGAATTTGGGATGTAAAATGTTTGCTGTGTTTATGATTGTTATATGTTATGTAACCTGTAGTAAAATGCAAACTGAAAAACTAATAAATAAAAAATAAAAATAAAATGAGCCCAGTCAGTGTTGATTATATGGAGATTTAAGATAATCTGACTGTACATGTGCTGTTATCAGAGCTGTACCTGAGGTTCCTCCAGAAGCTCTTCCTCCAGATCTTTCAGCAGATCCTCGATTCTCTCTTTCTCCTGCTGCGTGAGAAAAACTGAGCTTCCCGACGCTCCTGCCAGCTGAACAAACACAAACACACACTAATGCAAATCAAAGATAAGTTCATGTTCGGATTTCACATATATGAATAATGTCATATACGCAACATATATATACAGGCAGTGCAGAATTATTAGGCAAATGAGTATTTTGAGCACATCATCCTCTTTATGCATGTTGTCTTACTCCAAGCTGTATAGGCTCGAAAGCCTACTACCAATGAAGCATATTAGGTGAGGTGCATCTCTGTAATGAGAAGGGGTGTGGTCTAATGACATCAACACCCTATATCAGGTGTGCATAATTATTAGGCAACTTCCTTTCCTTTGGCAAAATGGGTCAAAAGAAGGACTTGACAGGCTCCGAAAAGTCAAAAATAGTGAGATATCTTGCAGAGGGATGCAGCACTCTTAAAATTGCCAAGCTTCTGAAGCGTGATCATCCAACAATCAAGCGTTTCATTCATAATAGTCAACAGGGTCGCAAGAAGCGTCTGGAAAAACCGAGGCGCAAAATAAACTGACCATGAACTGAGAAAAGTCAAGCGTGCAGCTGCCAAGATGCCACTTGCCACCAGTTTTGCCATATTTCAGAGCTGCAACATCACTGGAGTGCCCAAAAGCACAAGGTGTGCAATACTCAGAGACATGGCCAAGGTAAGAAAGGCTGAAAAACCACCACCACTGAACAAGACACACAAGCTGAAACGTCAAGACTGGGCCAAGAAATATCTCAAGACTGATTTCTCTAAGGTTTTATGGACTGATGAAATGAGAGTGAGTCTTGATGGGCCCGTGGCTGGATCGGTAAAGGGCAGAGAGCTCCAGTCCGACTCAGACGCCAGCAAGGTGGAGGTGGAGTACTGGTTTGAGCTGGTATCATCAAAGATGAGCTTGTGAGGCCTTTTCGGTTTGAGGATGGAGTCAAGCTCAACTCCCAGTCCTACTGCCAGTTTCTGGAAGACACCTTCAAGCAGTGGTACAGGAAGAAGTCTGCATCCTTCAAGAAAAACATGATTTTCATGCAGGACAATGCTCCATCACACGCGTCCAAGTACTCCACAGCGTGGCTGGCAAGAAAGGGTCTAAAAGAAGAAAAACTAATGACATGGCCTCCTTGTTCACCTGAGCTGAACCCCATAGAGAACCTGTGGTCCATCATCAAATGTGAGATTTACAAGGAGGGAAAACAGTCCACCTCTCTGAACAGTGTCTGGGAGGCTGTGGTTGCTGCTGCACGCAATGTTGACACTGACAGAATCCATGGATGGCAGGCTTTTGAGTGTCCTTGCAAAGAAAGGTGGCTATATTGCTCACTGATTTGTGTTTGTTTTGTTTTTGAATGTCAGAAATGTATATTTGTGAATGTTGAGATGTTATATTGGTTTCACTGGTGAAAATAAATCATTGAAATGGGGATATATTTGTGTTTTGTTAAGTTGCCTAATAATTCTGCACAGTAATAGTCACCTGCACACACAGATATCCTCCTAAAATAGCTCAAACTAAAAACAAACTAAAAACTACTTCCACAAATATTCAGCTTTGATATTAATGAGTTTTTTGGGTTCATTGAGAACATGGTTGTTGTTCAATAATAAAATTAATCCTCAAAAATACAACTTGCCTAATAATTCTGCACTCCCTGTATACAGTATATGTACATAAATGAGTTTCAACCCCTCACAGATCTCTCTTCTACAGTAACATTGTCTCCAGGATGCTTTACAGTAATATATATGTACAGATACAGTAGATTAGCCGAAACCAAAGACAAAACTGATCAACTCATTTAACAACATACACTGAAGATCACAGCACACACATCACTACACACACATTATAATGGGGAAAATATTACATAAAAACTTAATAATCAGCAAAATTAAAAACAAACATAAAAATATACAATTTAGTTGAATTTTTGGAGTTTGTGATGGGTATTTTTTGCAATAACTGGTGTGAACTTTAATTATCTTTCTATTGCTGAATATGTTCAATGACCAAACTCTTATTTTAATGAACATAACTGTTTAATAAAACTGATCTGTTTAAAATAACCAAATATTATTGTCTATACTGACTGAGAAATGGATAAAATATGAATTTTCGACAGCGGGTGAACTCATTTATGCTGAGTGCTGTACACATATTTTTCAACCATTTGACAAATATATACATATATGTTCAAATACATTAGCTATCATTTTATATATATATATATATATATATATATATATATATATATATATATATATATACACATACACTACCCATCAAAAGTTTGGGGTTAGTTTTTTTTCATGTATTTTAAGAAAATTATTCTGTTTGATCAAGGCAGCTTTTATTAAATTAAATAATTGTTAAATTGTTAAATATTTATTACAATTTTAAATAACTGCTTTATTATTGTATGTAGTTTCAAATAAAAGTATTACTCTAGTCATTATTGCTTTTATTACTATTACCAATAATAATAATAATAATAATAATAATAATAATTAATATTAGAGTGATTTCTGAAGGATCATGTGACTCTGAAGTGACTCTGGAGTAATGAAGCTGATAATTAATTATTAAAATCACTGGAATAAATGATTAAATTAAATGATAAACTACTGTTGAACAGTTATTCTATAGTGCACTTACATTTCACTATTGTACAATTTGTTCTGTATTTTTGATTAAATAAATGCAATTACAATTACATTTGAAGAGATCAAATGCAAGCAGATAAACATTATTTAGTGGGAATGTAAATCAAAACTCATGCTGACATCACACTCGGCTGGATGTTCGTCCAATCAGATGCTCTGTAGGAGAGCAGCCCCTCCCCCTGAGAGCAGCTGACTCCGCCTGTCATTATGATGTTCAGGTGATGTGAACTCTGGGTAATTGCATCCGTCTGGTTCAGAAAGTGTGCTTCAGTGCGCAGCAGAAGGTGTGTGTGTGTGTGTGTGTGTGTGTGTGTGTGTGTGTGTGTGTTCAGTCATATGGCTCTGATCGGCCTGACTGACCTCCACATACCTCAATATTTTTCTTGACAAAGTCATGTCTGCTCTTGCTGTGTGACGCTTCTGTGTGTCTGCGATCCTCTATCACCTCCTGACCCGCTTCAGCACAGCCCGCGGCCTCCACACACTCTGTGGAAAACACACACACACACACGCACACACGCACACACGCACACATAATCTCACAGACATGCATACACAGACAGACAGACAGACGTACACACACATACACACACAGACACACATACACACACAAAACATGTAAACATACACACACAGACACATGCACACACATACAGGCACACACACAGACACACACACACATAGTGAATGATAAGGACGGACTGATAAATTATTAATGTCTATATTGACAAACACATGCAATTGTGTGTGTGTGTGTGTATGTGTGTGTGTGTGTGTGTGTGTGTGTGTGTGTGTGTGTGTGTGTGTATGTGTATGTGTGTGTGTGTGTGTGTGTGTGTGTAAATGCCATTTGAGGTCTAAACCATTGACAGAAGCAGTAGAGAATGAGTGAATAAGCACATGAGGTCATATGAAGCTCATTCTTAGCACCAGGACGCCCTCTAGTGTCACAACAAACTAAACAAAAGAGATACAGCTGAAGACAACATTATTCACTCCTGTGAAATTTGGAATATTATTATGAAATATTTCCCCAGCGCTGTTTAACAGAGCAAGACAATCTTCCACAACATTTTCCTGTTCCCTAACATATATTTTTAAATAAAATGTAAAAACTGCTGTGGTCAATATTATTAGCCCCCTTAAGAAATGTTTTTTTCTTGATTGTCTGTCCAATGACTTGCCTAATTACCCTAGTGAAGCCTTTAAATGTCACTTTAAGCTGTATAGAAGTGTCCTGAAGAATATCTAGTCTAATATTATGTGCTGTCATCATGACAAAGAGAAAATAAATCAGTTATTAGAAATATTATATTTAAAAGTCTGTTGAAAAAAATCTATAATAATTATAATATAAGACCCTCCAGTTCATATTAAAATCAGTAAAAATACTACCATGATATGCACTTACAATCATTCTTAATTAAAGTACTAATACGCAATTTAAAGGGCAGCTATGATGAAGATCCTCTTCTGTCAGCTGTGTGGACAGAGCTGTGTGTAGTGTAGTGTGTCCACACTCATATTGTGCTGAGAGAAACACAATAAGTCTCTTTTTTTTTTACATTTCCTGATGTTAAAATAGGATCCAAATCCCTTTCATTCTGAGGTCGACTGCAACGTAACGTAGGAGTGCAGTTTCCCCGCCCACCGAATTGATTGACAGCCGTGTATTAACATGTCTCCGTAGTAACTCATATAATCATATCAACAAGACAGGACGAGCGCAAAGCAAGCGGGATTAAAGATCTGTTCAGCTCTCTGTGATCATCAGTCATCATCACATGTGATCAAGAGTGAGTTTCACACGTTTAACACGAGTTTAAATCAGAGCATCTTCATGAATTAAAGCCATTTTACCGTCTTCATCAGCACAGCCGTGTGTCAGTACAATTATAACAGAAGACGCTTCAACCCCGGTTTGTGGACGTTAAATCAGGTTTATTCTGTACATTAACATAACAGATATCCATACAGCAGTGGAGATTAACCTGGATCCTGTCACATTTACTGTGTAAAAACAGTGCAAAGTTAAACGCGCGCGCTGTCTGTGTGTACGCTGTGTGTGTGTGTCCGTGAGTGAACTTTGTAATGATATTGTGTGTGACTCACCATTGCAACTCCACAACACATCAGATAATCACTGGTAAGTTCTTACTGTAGTATTTCTCACAGACGTTACGTGAGATCTGCTTCATGTCTGTCACTGTGCTGTTTATCTGGCGCAGCCGAGGCGGAGATTGAGGCACACTCTGACAGGCACATGGGAACGGTGGGCGGGGAGAACTAGCTCATTTGCATTAAAGGCACAGGCCCCAGAAACAGCTCCAGTGTTCAGAGCTGAAAATCCAACATTCTGAAAGGTCTAATCAATAATCTGATGAGTGTTTGAGCTGAAACTGTACACACACACACATATTCTGGAGACACAAAACACTGATCTTACATCTTGAGAAAGGGGTAAAATAGCTGCCCTTTAAATAATGCATTTTGTTCTGCAATAAAGTAATTGGATATTATGGAAAAAATGTACTTGATGGTCATGAATATCACATCAATGCAAATAAACTCTAACAGGTCTAATTTTGATTCTTAAAACTATATATTATTCATTCATTTATTTTCTTTTCGGCTTAGTGTGTGTGTGTGTGTCTTAGTCCCTTTATCTATCAGGGGTCCCACAGCGGAATGAACCGCCAACTTATCCAGCACATGTTTTACACAGCGAATGTCCTTCCAACCACAACCCAGTACTAGGAAACACACATACAAACTCATTCACACTCATACACTACGGCCAGTTTAGTTGATCAATTCCCTATAGATCATGTGTTTGGACTGTGGGGGAAACCGGAGCACCCGGAGGAAACCCACACCAACACGGGGAGAACATGCAAACTCCACACAGAAACACCAACTGACCCAGCCGGAACTCGAACCAGTGACCTTCTTGCTGTGAGGCAATTTTGCTACCCACTGCACCAGAGTGACACCCCACTATATATTATTCTGATATGTAAAATAAATAAACCTTTGATCAAAAATAAATATTTATATATTATGTATTAATCTTTTTTTAAATGTTCTTATTTTTAGTCTGTTTTTAATTTAAGTTAACCTTTTAGTCATTTTGTTTAAATATATATATATATATATATTAGTGGTGGGCCGTTATCAGTGTTAATGTGCTGCGTTAACGCGTGACTTTTTTTACCGGGTGATAAAAAAAATATCGCCGTAATCTATTCTCAAAGTTGGGTTGTGAGCTGGGTCTATATTACACAAGCTATGATGACTTTCACCTTGATATTTTAGCGCAGATGTATACCTGACCGAATTGCACTGTAGGTGGCGAGAATGAGTCTTGAAACCTGTGTGTATTCCTACTGTGAAATGACCACATCAGACGTGACGTGCTAACAGGGATGCAGTGTTGCCAACTTAGCGACTTTGTCGCAAGATTTAGCGAATTTTCAGACCCCCCTAGCGACAAATTTTCAAAAAAGCGACTAGCGACAAATCTAGCGACTTTTTTGTTTGTTACTGGAGATGTTTATAGACTGTTATTTGTCCATTACTGTACCGTCCCTACTCTTCTCAACGAGCTGCGGGTGATGCCCCTCCCCTGCCTCAGAGCACTGACAGGCGACCCAGTTCTAGTAAAGCAGTCTCTCTCCCACCTGCAGCCTGACAGCAGATCACTCTTCTGCGTACCGACGCCAAATGAATTAGCACCGGCAGTTTGAAGGTATTTCCCTTGTACAGTCAAACCGATCTGCTTCTCCTTTAACTTAACAATTTATTTTGACCGTTTATTCTTTTCTTGTTCACAATCACAGATATTTTAAGTGAGTTTCAGAACTTGTCTGAGTTTATTACGTCTGAGAGATTACTGCAAATTCACTACACATCTATAATGATATACTGTATTCAAACAGCAATAAATTTAGTGAAGTTGACATGCATAACGTTACATAAAGCGTAGTCTAAATATAAATACCCCTTTATTGACCATAGGCTGTTAAATAAACAGAAAGGGTAGAACGTGATGACGTCAGTAATATGCAAATTAGCGTATGACGTAATCTAGCGACTTTTAGCGACATTTCGGGCAGAGCTTAGCGCCTTTTCGTTGAAAAAAGTTGGCAACAGTGCAGGGATGCAGTTCACTAGAGTGAATCTGATTAATGTTAGCCCCACATCTAACTATCAGGCACCTGTAGATTTTATGTGTTCCAGTAAAACATAGACAAATAAAATGGAGCAGGTGCTTTTTAAAATGAATGACGGTGAATGAAAGTCAAACGGTGAGCCGTCTGACAAAAAAGAGCCCTTCTGAATCAAATCAGCAGGATGCCCTTCTGGATCTTTCACTCACTTCGCAGACACTACTGACTACGCTTACATGGACATCTGTAATCTAGTTATTCGCCTTAATAGACAATAATATAATGAAGGTGTTTACGTCAAGTGCTTTCATCAAGAGTTTCCTGTCATTCTGGGTGACTTTAACTGCAGTTTAGCAGTTTCACATTCACTCATGAACATTTCATTCATGCCCCCGTGACAAACTGGAGTATTAGAGCAAATAAGGAGGAAGGACTGCTGAAAGTGTTGTGGTTTGTGATTTAATAACGGATGTTGAATAGAAAAAAAAACTTATGCATTTCACGTGTGTGTGTGTGTGTGTGTGTGTGTGTGTGTGTGTGTGTGTGTGTGTGTGTGTGTGTGTGTGTGTGTGTGTGTGTGTGTGTGGTCCTTTACTGACAGCCGTGTGTGTGGATCTTGTGGGAAAATATGTTGAAAAGTCCTTCATGACGGTAATAGTTTGATTGCGGTGTTTACTTCAATAATGCCACTAATATCTGCCTACTCCACGTCTTCATTCCATTTCTGTTTAGTTCAGTTATGACTTTTTTTTTTTTTTTAAATATATATATACATTTTTTGTTTCAGTTCTGATCATCTTAACACAAGCTTAATGTTCTTTTATTTAATTTCAAGTTTTCTTACCACATAATAATTCTGTCTCAGTATATGATTTCAGTTTTAGTTAAATATACATCAACCCTGTTCCTAAAGTGGTTTTGTAAACTTCACCCTAGATTTAATTTTATTGAATCAACAAAACAGCAGTGATTTATTCTTTTACCTTCCGTCTCGGCTCTGGAGTTCACTTCAGTCTTCAGATCTACAACTTCAGTCTCAAACACTGGAACAAAATCCTCTTCTTCACACTCCAGACCTGCAGAGAGATGAATCTGCTCATCAATAACATCATTCTGCTCCTCCTGATCAATTGTGTGTGTGAGTGATGAGAGTGTGTGAGTGTGTGTGTGATCAGATCAGCAGACTCACAGTCACTGGGCGTCAGAGACAGAAAGAGTCTGGTGTTTTCAGCCTCGGTGCTGCTGATGTGGAGACTCTCGGCCTGTGGAGAACATCAGCAGAATGAAGACGTGTGTGGTTGTGTGTGTGTGTGTGTGTCCATATGTGTGTGCATATGTGTGAGTATGTGAGGTGTGTGTGTGAATGAGTATATGTGTATGTCTGTGAGTTTGTGTGTGTGTGAGGTGTGTCTGTATGTGTAAGTGTATGTGTGAGTGTGTGAGCATATATGTGAGTGTGTGAGTGTGTGAGTGTGTGTGTGTGTGTGTGTGTGTGTGTGTGTGTGTGTGTGTGTGTGTGTGTGTGTGTGTGTGTAACTCACCTGAAGCTCCTGCCACAGTCTCTGGTGTAACTCTCTACCCTTCTGCTTCACCTCTCTCTCCGCTGATGCCTTGAGAGCCAGAATGCGGTCCAGCTTCTTCATCTTTCTGATGGCCTTCCTCATCTCTGGATCTTCATTCTCCTCATCAGACTCTTCTATACACAATCAGAGAACACTTCAGAAACAGATGACCACACAACACACATGTTTCTCACTGTCCAGATCCCATTTTACCGTGGTCAGAGCTGGTTTCTGTAGTCAGATCCGTCATCTCATGTGTGCTGCGCTGAAACTGACAAAAAGTTTGAGTTCATGTGGTCTGCAGACAGTTAGAATAGCATCAGAATACAGTCAGAACACATTTAAATCACAGTCAGAACACAGTCAGATCATGGTCACAACACATTCAAATCACGATCAAATCACGGTCAGAACACGGTTAGAAATAAGCAAGATCACACTCAGAACACAATTAGAACACAGTCAGAAAACAGTCACATCATGGTCAGAACACAGATCACAGTCAGATCACGGTCAGAACACATTCAGATCAATCAGAACACTGTCAGAAGAGTTAAAACACAGTTAGAAAAAAGTCAGATCACAGCCAGAACAATGTCAGAACAGTTAAACACAGCTAGAAAACAGTCAGAATTCACTCAGATTACAATCGGAATACAGTCAGATCAAAGTCAGAACACAGTCAGAATTCACTCTGATTACAGTCAGAATACAGTCAGAACAGTTTAAACAGTTAGAAAACAGCCAGATCAGTCGGAACACTGTCAGAACAGTTAAAACACAGTTAGAAAACAGTCAGATCACAGTCAGAACACTGTCAGAACAGTTAAAACAGTTAGATAACAGCCAGATCACAGTCAGAACACTGTCAGAACAGTTAGAAAACAGTCAGATCACAGTCAGAACTCACTTAGATTACAATCAGATCAGTCAGATCACAGTCAGAACACAGTCAGAACAGTCGGAATTCACTCAGATTACAGTCAGAATACAGTCAGAACAGTTTAAACAGTTAGAAAACAGCCAGATCAGTCGGAACACTGTCAGAACAGTTAAACACAGTTAGAAAACAGTCAGATCACAGTCAGAACACTGTCAGAACAGTTAAAACAGTTAGATAACAGCCAGATCACAGTCAGAACACTGTCAGAACAGTTAGAAAACAGTCAGATCACAGTCAGAACTCACTTAGATTACAATCAGATCAGTCAGATTACAGTCAGAACACAGTCAGAACAGTCGGAATTCACTCAGATTACAGTCAGAATAAAGGATCACAGTCAGAACAGTCAGATCACAGTCAGAACTCACTTAGATTACAATCAGATCAGTCAGATCACAGTCAGATCATAGTCAGAATTCACTCAGATTACAGTCAGAATAAAGGATCACAGTCAGAACAGTCAGATCACAGTCAGAACTCACTTAGATTACAATCAGATCAGTCAGATCACAGTCAGAACACAGTCAGAACAGTCGGAATTCACTCAGATTACAGTCAGAATAAAGGATCACAGTCAGAACAGTCAGATCACAGTCAGAACTCACTTAGATTACAATCAGATCAGTCAGATCACAGTCAGATCACAGTCATAATTCACTCAGATTACAGTCAGAATAAAGGATCACAGTCAGAACAGTCAGATCACAGTCAGAACTCACTTAGATTACAATCAGATCAGTCAGATCACAGTCAGATCACAGTCAGAACAGTCGGAATTCACTCAGATTACAGTCAGAATAAAGGATCACAGTCAGAACAGTCAGATCACAGTCAGAACTCACTTAGATTACAATCAGATCAGTCAGATCACAGTCAGATCACAGTCAGAACAGTCGGAATTCACTCAGATTACAGTCAGAATAAAGGATCACAGTCAGAACAGTCAGATCACAGTCAGAACTCACTTAGATTACAATCAGATCAGTCAGATCACAGTCAGAACACAGTCAGAACAGTCAGAACTCACTTAGATTACAATCAGATCAGTCAGATCACAGTCAGAACACAGTCAGAACAGTCAGATCACAGTCAGAACTCACTTAGATTACAATCAGATCAGTCAGATCACAGTCAGAACACAGTCAGAACAGTCGGAATTCACTCAGATTACAGTCAGAATAAAGGATCACAGTCAGAACAGTCAGATCACAGTCAGAACTCACTTAGATTACAATCAGATCAGTCAGATCACAGTCAGAACACAGTCAGAACAGTCGGAATTCACTCAGATTACAGTCAGAATAAAGGATCACAGTCAGAACAGTCAGATCACAGTCAGAACTCACTTAGATTACAATCAGATCAGTCAGATCACAGTCAGAACAGTCAGATCACAGTCAGAACTCACTTAGATTACAATCAGATCAGTCAGATCACAGTCAGAACAGTCGGAATTCACTCAGATTACAGTCAGAATAAAGGATCACAGTCAGAACAGTCAGATCACAGTCAGAACTCACTTAGATTACAATCAGATCAGTCAGATCACAGTCAGATCACAGTCAGAACAGTCGGAATTCACTCAGATTACAGTCAGAATAAAGGATCACAGTCAGAAAAGTCAGATCACAGTCAGAACTCACTTAGATTACAATCAGATCAGTCAGATCACAGTCAGAACAGTCAGAATTCACTCAGATTACAGTCAGAATAAAGGATCACAGTCAGAACAGTCAGATCACAGTCAGAACTCACTTAGATTACAATCAGATCAGTCAGATCACAGTCAGATCACAGTCAGAACAGCCGGAATTCACTCAGATTACAGTCAGAATAAAGGATCACAGTCAGAACAGTCAGATCACAGTCAGAACTCACTTAGATTACAATCAGATCAGTCAGAACACAGTCAGAACAGTCGGAATTCACTCAGATTACAGTCAGAATAAAGGATCACAGTCAGAACAGTCAGATCACAGTCAGAACTCACTTAGATTACAATCAGATCAGTCAGATCACAGTCAGATCATAGTCAGAATTCACTCAGATTACAGTCAGAATAAAGGATCACAGTCAGAACAGTCAGATCACAGTCAGAACTCACTTAGATTACAATCAGATCAGTCAGATCACAGTCAGAACACAGTCAGAACAGTCGGAATTCACTCAGATTACAGTCAGAATAAAGGATCACAGTCAGAACAGTCAGATCACAGTCAGAACTCACTTAGATTACAATCAGATCAGTCAGATCACAGTCAGATCACAGTCAGAACAGTCGGAATTCACTCAGATTACAGTCAGAATAAAGGATCACAGTCAGAACAGTCAGATCACAGTCAGAACTCACTTAGATTACAATCAGATCAGTCAGATCACAGTCAGATCACAGTCAGAACAGTCGGAATTCACTCAGATTACAGTCAGAATAAAGGATCACAGTCAGAACAGTCAGATCACAGTCAGAACTCACTTAGATTACAATCAGATCAGTCAGATCACAGTCAGAACACAGTCAGAACAGTCAGATCACAGTCAGAACTCACTTAGATTACAATCAGATCAGTCAGATCACAGTCAGAACACAGTCAGAACAGTCAGATCACAGTCAGAACTCACTTAGATTACAATCAGATCAGTCAGATCACAGTCAGAACACAGTCAGAACAGTCGGAATTCACTCAGATTACAGTCAGAATAAAGGATCACAGTCAGAACAGTCAGATCACAGTCAGAACTCACTTAGATTACAATCAGATCAGTCAGATCACAGTCAGAACACAGTCAGAACAGTCGGAATTCACTCAGATTACAGTCAGAATAAAGGATCACAGTCAGAACAGTCAGATCACAGTCAGAACTCACTTAGATTACAATCAGATCAGTCAGATCACAGTCAGAACAGTCAGATCACAGTCAGAACTCACTTAGATTACAATCAGATCAGTCAGATCACAGTCAGAACAGTCGGAATTCACTCAGATTACAGTCAGAATAAAGGATCACAGTCAGAACAGTCAGATCACAGTCAGAACTCACTTAGATTACAATCAGATCAGTCAGATCACAGTCAGATCACAGTCAGAACAGTCGGAATTCACTCAGATTACAGTCAGAATAAAGGATCACAGTCAGAAAAGTCAGATCACAGTCAGAACTCACTTAGATTACAATCAGATCAGTCAGATCACAGTCAGATCACAGTCAGAACAGTCAGAATTCACTCAGATTACAGTCAGAATAAAGGATCACAGTCAGAACAGTCAGATCACAGTCAGAACTCACTTAGATTACAATCAGATCAGTCAGATCACAGTCAGATCACAGTCAGAACAGCCGGAATTCACTCAGATTACAGTCAGAATAAAGGATCACAGTCAGAACAGTCAGATCACAGTCAGAACTCACTTAGATTACAATCAGATCAGTCAGATCACAGTCAGAACAGTCGGAATTCACTCAGATTACAGTCAGAATAAAGGATCACAGTCAGAACAGTCAGATCACAGTCAGAACTCACTTAGATTACAATCAGATCAGTCAGATCACAGTCAGAACACAGTCAGAACAGCCGGAATTCACTCAGATTACAGTCAGAATAAAGGGTCACAGTCTAAACAGACAGATCACAGTCAGAACTCACTTAGATTACAATCAGATCAGTCAGATCACAGTCAGAACAGTCGGAATTCACTCAGATTACAGTCAGAATAAAGGGTCACAGTCAGAACAGTCAGATCACAGTCAGAACTCACTTAGATTACAATCAGATCAGTCAGATCACAGTCAGATCACAGTCAGAACAGTCAGATCACAGTCAGCTTTCAGTCAGATTACAGTCAGAATACAGGATCACAGTCAGACCACAATGAGATTACAGTCAGAACACAGTCAGATCACAGACGTTCAGAGATGCTGTACCAGTGTGTGGTTGAGATCGGGACTGAGCACCTCCAGAGATCTGTGGCCTTCAGCACTCTTCCTTCTGTTCTCAGACAAAGATGAACTGGAGGCCGGACGAGAGATCTCATCCAGACGGCCCTTGATGATGTCCATACAGTCCAGCGACACTGGAATCACCAGCAGACTTTAATGAAACAGCTTTAAATAATAACTAATACAGAAAATAGATGTTCAGGCAAATGTTTATTTAACTTAGCAGCGTAAACACACAAAAACGATGAGAATTGGGCTTAATTATTGATGATAATTGAAACTCAATGTCTGATTTAGGAGGTGGAGACCTGTTGATATCATTTGTGTTGTAATTTCAGTGGGAAAACTGCATTCAGTGTGTGTCTCTGCGTTCTGCTCAACTCTGTTCCATCGGTTATAAAACAAATCTGAACAATGTGCAAAGCGCTGATAGAATGTGAGAATGCCGTTTGTGGACTACAGCTCAGCATTCAACACCATAGTGCCTGCCAAGCTGGTGGTGAAGCTCCAGGCTCTGGGCCTACACAGCTCTCTGTGCAACTGGATCCTGGACTTCCTGTCAAGCAGACGCCAGGTGGTCAGAATGAACAACATCACCTCATCCACACTGATCCTCAACACTGGTGCTCCACAGGGCTGTGTTCTCAGCCCACTCCTGTACTCCCTGTACACACATGACTGTACATCCAAACACAGCTCCAATGTCATCGTTAAATTTGCTGATGACACAACGGTGGTGGGCCTAATCACCGATAATGATGAGACGGCCTACAGAGAGGAGGTGCACGCTCTGACGCAGTGGTGTCAGGAAAACCACCTCTCACTCAACATCAGCAAAACCAAGGAGCTGGTGGTGGATTTCAGGAGAGAGAAGAGAGAACACACTCCCATCACCATCAACGGGACACCAGTGGAGAGAGTCAGCACTTTCAAGTTTCTTGGAGTACACGTCGCTGAGGATCTGACATGGACTGCCCACACAGACGCAGTGCTGAGGAAGGCACAACAACGTCTCTTCTTCCTCAGGCGTCTCAGGAGGTTTGGAATGAGCCCCCACATCCTCCGCTCTGGAGGATCGTGCGAACTGCTGGTAGTAGTAGGAGGTGAGCTTCCCTCCCTCCAGGACATCTATACCAGGAGGTGCATGAGGAAAGCCAAGTGAATCATCAGCGACACCCTGCACTGTGGAGAGCATCCTCACTGGCTGCATCACCACCTGGTACGGAAGCAGCACCAGCAGCAATCGCAAAGGTCTACATAGGATCGTGCGTACTGCTGGACGCGTAGTAGAAGGTGAGCTTCCCTCCCTCCAGGACATCTATACCAGGAGGTGCATGAGGAAAGCCAAGAGAATCATCAGCGACTCCAGCCACCCAAGCCATAGACTTTTCTCTCTGCTACCCTCAGGCAGAATGTTCCGCAGCATCCGGTCACGCACCAGCCGACTGAAGGAAAGTTTCTTCCCTCAGACTATCAGGCTGATGAACACTTAACACACCCCACACAAACTCTTCCCTACCCCGCACTGCACACCATCAAGATGTAGCATGCACTGCACTTTAACAAATCCATACTTAAAACAATACTGCCCATAACTATGTGTACACCTATCCATCGTACGTATCGCTGTCAACATTGCCAATTTTACATTGTCTTGTTTTTTTTGCGAGTATGTTGTTGTATATTGTATATTGTCTTCATTTTGCACTGTCTGTATTTTGCACTGTCTGGAGCCAGCACCTAAGCTTTTCACTCATCATAGCACACGTGCTGCTGATGATGTGACAATAAAAGTAATTTGATTTGATTTGAGAAAAAGCATGTGACTTGCTCCAACTGATGTCACTTCCTCTGGCAGGAAACTCTGGAAGGCATTGATTGAGGCGTGTCTTCTCTCATTAATTTGTGCAAAATGTTTAGGATTCACCAATAGAAGATTAATTTTGTGTCAACTCTGTTACAGCGATATTTCAGAGAATTTCTCATTCATTTATTAAAAACAATATGCTGAAAATTCACTTCAGTTCATCTTTATTTGTATAGCGCTTATACAATATAGATTGTGTCAAAGCAGCTTCACATAGAAGATTATAGTGAATGTAAACAGTGTCAGTTCAGTTTTCAGAGTTTAAGTTCAGTTCAGTTTAGCTCAGTTCAGTGTGGGTTAATAATCACTACTGAGAGTCCAAACACTGAAGAGCAAATCCATCCATGCGCAGCTCTACAGATCCCGAACCATGCAAGCCAGAGGCGACTGCGGCAAGGAAAAAATAAATGCACATAAAGCTGATCTAAATAGACTAAATGTGTTCTTATACACAGTCAGACCTTGATCGGTGAGCAGGTTTTCTCTTGGAGAGCTGATAGATTTCTCACGAGAGCCTTCTGGATCCTGAACACATGAAACACAACGTACTGACTGAGGCATACATATGTGTGTGAGAAAGCGAGAGAATTAGTGTGTGTAACTTGTATTGCTCACATTGTGGGGACCAAATGTCCCCACAAATATAGCAATACCAGTCATTTGTGACATTTTTGGTGCCCATGAGGAAAACAGCTCATAAATCAGACAGAATTAAGCATTTTGAAAATGTAAAAATGCAGATAGTTTCCTGTGAGGCTTGGGGTATAATATAATGTCAGAAAAGTATTTTCACAGATGGGCGACACGGTGGCTCAGTGGTTAGCACTGTGGCCTCACAGCAAGAAGGTCACTGGTTTGAGTCTCGGCTGGGTCAGTTGGTGTTTCTGTGTGGAGTTTGCATGTTCTCCCCGTGTTGGCGTGGGTTTCCTCTGGGTGCTCCGGTTTCCCCCACAGTCCAAACACATGTACTATAGGGGAACTGATCAACTAAACTGGCTGTAGTGTATGAGTGTGTGTGAATGAGTGTGTATGGGTGTTTCCTAGTGCTGGGTTGCAGCTGTAAGGGCGTTCGCTGTGTAAAACATATGCTGGAATAGTTGGTGATTCATTCCACTGTGGCGACCCCTGATGAATAAAGGGACTAAGAAAAATGAATGAATGATTTATTTGCGGATTATACAGGGAGTGCAGAATTATTAGGCAAGTTGTATTTTTGAGGATTAATTTTATTATTGAACAACAACCATGTTCTCAATAACCCAAAAAACTCATTAATATCAAAGCTGAATATTTGTGGAAGTAGTTTTTAGTTAGTTTTTAGTTTGAGCTGTTTTAGGAGGATATCTGTGTGTGCAGGTGACTATTACTGTGCAGAATTATTAGGCAACTTAACAAAACACAAATATATCCCCATTTCAATGATTTATTTTCACCAGTGAAACCAATATAACATCTCAACATTCACAAATATACATTTCTGACATTCAAAAACAAAACAAAAACAAATCAGTGACCAATATAGCCACCTTTCTTTGCAAGGACACTCAAAAGCCTGCCATCCATGGATTCTGTCAGTGTTTTGATCTGTTCACCATCAACATTGCGTGCAGCAGCAACCACAGCCTCCCAGACACTGTTCAGAGAGGTGTACTGTTTTCCCTCCTTGTAAATCTCACATTTGATGATGGACCACAGGTTCTCTATGGGGTTCAGATCAGGTGAACAAGGAGGCCATGTCATTAGTTTTTCTTCTTTTAGACCCTTTCTTGCCAGCCACGCTGTGGAGTACTCGGACGCTTGTGATGGAGCATTGTCCTGCATGAAAATCATGTTTTTCTTGAAGGATGCAGACTTCTTCCTGTACCACTGCTTGAAGAAGGTGTCTTCCAGAAACTGGCAGTAGGACTGGGAGTTGAGCTTGACTCCATCCTCAACCTGAAAAGGCCCCACAAGCTCATCTTTGATGATACCAGCCCAAACCAGTACTCCACCTCCACCTTGCTGGCGTCTGAGTCGGACTGGAGCTCTCTGCCCTTTACCAATCCAGCCACGGGCCCATCAAGACTCGCTCTCATTTCATCAGTCCATAAAACCTTAGAAAAATCAGTCTTGAGATATTTCTTGGCCCAGTCTTGACGTTTCAGCTTGTGTGTCTTGTTCAGTGGTGGTGGTTTTTCAGCCTTTCTTACCTTGGCCATGTCTCTGAGTATTGCACACCTTGTGCTTTTGGGCACTCCAGTGATGTTGCAGCTCTGAAATATGGCAAAACTGGTGGCAAGTGGCATCTTGGCAGCTGCACGCTTGACTTTTTTCAGTTCATGGGCAGGTATTTTGCGCCTTGGTTTTTCCAGACGCTTCTTGCGACCCTGTTGACTATTTTGAATGAAACGCTTGATTGTTGGATGATCACGCTTCAGAAGCTTGGCAATTTTAAGAGTGCTGCATCCCTCTGCAAGATATCTCACTATTTTTGACTTTTCGGAGCCTGTCAAGTCCTTCTTTTGACCCATTTTGCCAAAGGAAAGGAAGTTGCCTAATAATTATGCACACCTGATATAGGGTGTTGATGTCATTAGACCACACCCCTTCTCATTACAGAGATGCACATCACCTAATATGCTTAATTGGTAGTAGGCTTTCGAGCCTATACAGCTTGGAGTAAGACAACATGAATAAAGAGGATGATGTGCTCAAAATACTCATTTGCCTAATAATTCTGCACTGCCTGTAAATAGTGAAATCATATTATAAGTCAAAGACTATCAGTGTATAGTGCATTGTTCACACTCACAATAGATTAAACAGTGCTAATGTTGTTCTTAAGTCATTCATATACATGATATTTCAGACCCAATATTTAAAGTATCGTGTGGTAAACATTATAGAGAGCGTCACAAGCTGTCACTGATCTAAAATGAACGAATGTGCGAATATTAAACCAACTTTACCTCAGAGGTGAAGGCTTGGGGGAGAGAGAGAGTGTGTGTGTGTGTGTGTGTGTGTGTGTGTGTGTGTGTGTGTGTGTGTGTGTGTGTGTGTGTGTGTGTGTGTGTGTGTGTGTGTGTGTGTGTGTGTGTGTGTGTGTGTGTGTACGTTCACTGACCATTTCTGAGCCTCGAGTATGAGGATTTTCGCCCATCTGACCGGTGTAAACCTCCATCTGATGATCTTTAGCTTTCACTCGGTCTTCTTCATCGTCATCATCATCTTCATCTCCAACTGTCATTCATCATCTGTTTTTAATCTGATCACAGAACATGAAGATCTCTTTCAGAAACGGTGTGATATAAGTCAGTCTCTCCGCTTACAGCTTCTTTATACGCGGTTTCTTTCTTTGCCCGTTTGTTTACACTGAACTCCCGGTTTCCAAGGACGCGCGTCTCACCGGAAGTAGCAACTCTACAAACTTCACTTCAGACAAAAATAGCTCCATGATTCCTTCAGCCGAGAAACAGCAGTAAAAACGAGGATTTATGTCAGAAAAACAGTCTCTGAAGCCGAAGAACTACGTTTTTTACACTTATTTCAAGCCGTAGTGACAAACTGACGCCACAAGAGCGCGCCAAAACAGCGCGTTCACGAGCCGCGCGCCAACGAGCCTCAGTGTCAGCATTTGTTCCTTAACAAATATATATAAAAGAGTGAAATAATTCAGATTATTTTAATGTTTCTTGATCATCAGATCACCTTATTATAAATACATATAAGATCGACGAATGAGGTAACACTTAAGACTGGAGAAAGAGTATTTTTTATTTATTATGTATTGATATAATATAGTGGAATACAGAAACATAAATACGTGTAAAAAGGAAATTAACAATAAAAAATTAAATACGTGTAACTTAAATATATTAATTACATATATTAAGTATTTTATTCAGCAGATGAGATGTCAAGATTGGAGTAATTATGCTCAAAATTCAGCTTAAGAGCAAAGCATTACACTTTAATTAAACAACATTTGACAATTTAGTTTTTATAATGTATTTTGATTTAAAGCATTTGTTAACTTAAAAAGAAACGAAAGAAATGCATTCATACATCCATAAACGTTGTTAATTTACAAAAACAATACTTCAACGAGTATATAGAAAATAGCGCTTAATTCCTTATTTTATTCACAGTATGGAGCAATCCTGTTTATTCTAAGAAGTGATTATAAGCTATTATTTATCATTTAAAAATCTGAATTGTAACTTTTTTTAAAATTCATTTATAATCCGTCAATGTATGCAAACTTGTACATGTTTTTTATCGGATTTTCATGATTCTTCACCCTCTAGCCTTTGTCAATTCTGAGTGGGCGTGGCTACAGAGCGCGACGTGCAGTAGCGTAATTTGAGTGGGCGGGGCTTGTTGCACGCTGCGTACGTGTACGTCATGAGGCTGCGATATGAGGTGGGCGGGGCGCTGAGCTCGACATGTTTATTTCGTCGAGATGAAAACAAGAGAAACATTAACATGGAGGCAGATTTCTGTTCATTAACAGACACAGAGGAGCTGCAGAGCTTCATAACACACAGCGAGAGGCAAGAACACACACACCCACACACACCATCATCAACAGATCGCGAACTACTGCACTTTATTATGCTGTAATGCTGCATATCTGGAGCAGAACTATTACACGACACACCAGCTTTATTTATTTATTCACTACAAGGAGTTTTTGATTAATCAGACAGATTTCTGATATTAAAATAACACTTCAGACTGTCTAAATTAGCTCATTATTGACGAAGTGTTGTGATGTGTGTAGTAGTATTTAGTTTACTTATAGCAGGACATCACACGTGTAACCTTCAGCTTTATCTCTAACGTTTATATATACAGTTGCAATCAGAATTATTCACCCCCCTTTGATTTCTTTCTTTTTTAAATATTTCCTAAATGATGTTTACCAGAGCAGGGAAATGTTCACAGTATGTCTGATAATATTTTTTCTTCTGGAGAAAGTCTTATTTGTTTTATTTCGGCTAGAATAAAAGCAGTTTTTAATTTTTTAAACACCATTTTAAGGTCAATATTATTAGCCCCTTTAAGCTATATTTTTATTCTGATAGTCTACAGAACAAACCATCATTACACAATAACTTTACCCTAATTACCCTAGTGAAGCCTTTAAATGTCACTTTAAGCTGTATAGAAGTGTCTTGAAGAATATCTAGTCTAATATTATTTACTGTCATCATGACAAAGAGAAAATAAATCAGTTATTAGAGATGAGTTATTAAACTATTATGATTAGAAATGTGTTGAAGAAATCTGTTAAACAGAAACTGGGGGAAAAATAAACTAATAATTCAGGAGGTTTAATAACTCTGATTGCAACTGTATATCTAAGCTGAAATATTGCTCAGATATGCTGATTATTGGATAAAGATGCACTGCTCTGCATATATAAACATCCTTTGCACTCTTGTTGGATGTTGTTAACATATATTAGTGACCACAATCACAGCATTATGTGGAATTGAAGCTGAATAAGTAATCTTTCCCCTGATGTGTGTTAGTTTGTTATGATAGTGAAATATGTGGCTGTTCGAAATATCTGGAATTATTTTAGTGTTAAAAAAAAAGTGAAAATTCCCTTTAAAGTTGAACAGATTATATTCTGAGCAGTGCATATTACTGATATTATAATAGGTATGACATTAATTCATTTAGAGGTCAGAGAGTTCGCTAAAGCTCCACATAATCGTTTCATTTGTCTGGTCTAATTATTGATTTGTTTCTCTCTCTTTTAAGAAGCGTTCATAGAGGTAAAGAATATTGGTTCTTCCTTCCCACACTTCTGAATTAAAGTGCTTTGATAAGGAGTTTTCACAAGCGAAGACTTTACTTGTGCTTTCTTACATCAGTATTTAGTAAATATACCTTCATTAAAATGTCACTAATGTTATAGATTGAAACCTAATGTGGTGATGAGGTCTTCAAATGTATTAAAAAGGTCTTAACCCCTGTGTGCTGTTCAGATTGACTCTACTTTGGTGATGTTGGTGGCTGTTTTTTCCCCAATGACTTCCATTATAAACACATTTATTGATTGCAAAGTGGGAGACACGGTGGCTCAGTGGTGTCGCACTGTGGCCTCACAGCAAGAAAGTCGCTAGTTTGAGTCTCGGCTGGGTCAGTTGGTGTTTCTGTGTGGAGTTTGCATGTTCTCCCCGTGTTGGTGTGGGTTTCCTCC
>CAIGQS010000200.1:30000-34097 GCA_903798195.1 Danio kyathit
AGTGTTTGTGGTTTTTCGCCTGTGTTTGTTTGTTTGTGTGTGAGTGTGTGTATATGTTTGTGTGTATTTGTGTGTATATATTTGCCTGTGTGTTTGTGTGCAAGCGTGCATGTGTATGTGTGTATGTGTTTGTGTGTATTTGTGTGTATGGTTTGTATATGTTTGTGTGTATATGAGTGTTTGTGTTTTTTGCCTGTGTGTTTGTGTGTATGTGTTTGTATGTGTGTTTGTGTGTGTATTTGTTTGTATATGTGTGTGTATCTGAGTGTTTGTGTTTTTTGCCTGTGTGTTTGTGTGTGAGCGTGCATGTGTTTGTGTGTATGTGTTTGTATGGGTGTTTGTGTGTGTATTTGTTTGTACATGTGTGTGTATATGAGTGTTTGTGTTTTTTGCCTGTGTGTTTGTGTGTATGTGTTTGTATGTGTGTTTGTGTGTGTATTTGTTTGTATATGTGTGTGTATCTGAGTGTTTGTGTTTTTTGCCTGTGTGTTTGTGTGTAAGCGTGCATGTGTTTGTGTGTATGTGTTTGTGTGTATATATTTGTGTGTATATGAGTGTTTGTGTTTTTTTGCCTGTGTGTTTGTGTGTAAGCGTGCATGTGTTTGTGTGTATGTGTTTGTATGTGTGTTTGTTTGTACATGTGTGTGTATATGAGTGTTTGTGTTTTTTTGCCTGTGTGTGAATGTATTTATGTGTGCATGTTTGTGTGAGCATGTGCTTATGTGTGTATTTCTGTGTATGTGTTTGTATATGCGTGTTTGTGTGTATATCTGAGTGTTTGTGTTTTTGGCTGTGTGTTTGTGTGTGTATGTGTTTGTGTATGCGTGTGTTTGTTTGTGTGTGAGCGTGTGTATGTGCATGTTTGTGTGTATTTGTGTTTTTGTGTGTATGAGTGTGTGTTTTTTTGCCTGTGTGTTTGTGTGTCCGTGAGTGTGTGCATGTGCTTGTGTGTATTTGTGTGTGTTTGTGTTTGTATATGTGTGTTTGTGTGTGTATGGGTGTGTTTGTTGCATCAGTCTGCATGCTGTGGTTTAGTTTTTGACAGAAGGTGATCAGTTATGCACTACCTGACAGAAGTCTTGTCTCCTCTCCAAGTTTTAGGAACACAGATAATATCTGGTCTTCTAGTTGATGATTTGGTGTCAGAAGTGTCTCTATGAAAGGCAAAGGCCTCTAGATTTAGCTTATTTGAGCTCAATAAATCTGATCATGTCTTGATGTTGAATGATTTCATTAGGACAGTAAGGTCTGACTCTGCTTAGACTAAAGTCTCATCACTGAACCTTCAATAATGTCCAGTATAGAATATAAAGTCATGCTGCAGTGGAAACAGAATGAATATTGTGTCTGACTCCATCATGAGCTTGGAGGACTGCATCATACATCTCTGAATGACTCAAATCACGCATTAATAAAGTCATCTGGAATGGAGAAGAAAGCGTTCCTGCAGGACTCCCAGAGCTCATCAAGAGTCTTTGTGTTCATCTTCAACGCCTCCTCCTTCATCATGCTCAATAATGTTCATAACTGGTGACTGGGCTGGCCAATCCTGGAGCAGCTTGATCTTCTCTGCTTTCAGGAGCTTTGATGTGGAGGCTGAAGTATGAGAAGGAGCGCTATCCTGCTGGAGAATTGTCCCTCTCCTGTGGTTTGTAATGTAATGGGCAGCACAAATGTCTTGATACCTCAGGCTGTTGATGTTGATCATCCACTCTGCAGATCTCTCGCACGCCCCCATACTGAATGTGACCCAAACCATGATGTCTCCTTCACCAAACTTGACTGATTTTCCATGCTGGTTCCAGTAGGTCTTCTGCAGTATTGGTGATGATTGATGCAGATCAACAGATGATCCAGCAGAGAAATCCACCTTCTGACACTTTCACACATCATCAATAGAAGACCAGTTATTATTTAATGCTCTTACAACTGAGATCCACCACAAGACTTCTGTCAGGTAGTGTGCGTGCGTGCGTGCTTGCATGTGTGTGTCTTTGCATCATTAATGTTGGTCTGCAGCTCTCCATGTTTCCAGGTTTCCATTGTTGCAGATCTGAAATGTTGTTGTGCTGATTGTATAAGTGTGTGTGTGTGTGTTCTTCTCAGGCCTCCTCATGAGTTTCCAGATAAAGGCCTGATCCAGCGGGCTCTGGATGAGTTCTTCTGTCCACGGCTGCAGCTCTGCCAGGAGCTCCAGTGAGTGCCTCTTTGTGTGTGTGTGTGTGTTCTTGTGTGTGTGTCTGCGTGCATGTGAGTGCTTGTGTGTGTATATTTTCCTTCAGCTGAATCTGCTTCTGCTCTCTCACGTGTGTGTGTGTGTGTGTGTGTGTGTGTGTGTGTGTGTGTGTGTGTGTGTGTGTGTGTGTGTGTGTGTGTGTTCAGATGTGAGGGTCTGCGTGAGTTCAGCACGAGGCTCTTCTGTCATGGTCCTCCACCGTTCGTGATCCTCAACATGCAGATGTGGAGCTCAGAGGAGCTGGAGCTGTCCTACCTGCCCTATCACCTGGAGCTCTCCCAGCAGAGGTACCTGCTTAAGCCTCAGTGTGTGTGTGTGTGTCTTAGTCCCTTTATCTATCAGGGGTCACCACAGTGGAATGAACCACCAACTATTCCAGCATATGTTTTACACAATGGATGCCTTTCCTGCTGCAACCCAGTACTGGGAAACACCCATACACACACACTCATACACTACGGCCAGTTTAGTTGATCAGTTCCCCTATAGCACATGTGTTTGGACTGTGGGGGAAACCGGAGCACCCAGAGGAAACCCACACCAACACGGGGAGAACATGCAAACTCCACACAGAAACACCAACTGACCCAGCCGAGACTCAAACCAGTGACCTTCTTGCTGTGAGGCCACAGTGTGACACCACTGAGTCACCGTGTCACTGAGAGTATTTAATGACAGAACAGTTTCATGGTGAACTGACTCTGTAACATCAGTGTACACAATGTCTCATATACAGTAGATGTGTGCATTTCTGAATGAAAACTGTGTGTGTGTGTGTGTGCAGGTACTCTCTGGAAGGCGCCACACTCTTCAGCAGGGACGATCATCATTACTCTGCAGTGTTTCAGATGGACGGCTGCTGGCTGCATTATGACGGTCTGCGCACGGATAATCTGGTGCTGCTGCGTGAACCGCCGGCGCTGCTGCTGCTCTCCTCACTCGTCTACATCAGAAACACACACAAATAACACACACTCTTTTAGACTTTTACAACACTGTTTTCTGCTTGGAATCCAAGAATCTGTGCATGGACTATAATAGTTCTGAGTGAATATCAGGATCTGTGTGTGTGTGTGTGTGTGTGTGTGTGTGTGTGTGTGTGTGTGTGTGTGGTGAATGGACAGAAGTGCTTTCATTAATTCAGCACACATCCATCACTCATCTTAAAGAGACAGATCAGACACAAGTCAACATTTACTCACACTCTGAAATAAATCGGTAACACCTGAAGGGCTGCTCATAAGACTGTCCTGAAACCTTTAGAATCATGATAATGCATGCTTATGACAGCTGTTATGAAGTGTCATTCACGCAGGACATTTTAAATGCAAAGATGACATTGGTTGTTATGACGACTTGACATAAACGAATACATCACAGCCTGATTTAATTGTCGTCATGACAATTTGACGTTACCAAGACAACGAAACATTGTCATAGATGTGTCATGAACATGACTGTCATGAAGCCATTATAAATATGATGAACTTCATAATGGCATCATTAATATTTGTTTTGTGGTTCAAGCTGAATTAGTCATTAAAATCTCATTAAATATTAATGATGCTCTTATAACATGATCTGACAGAGTACCCACACTTTTAATGAGGCATTTTAAAGACTAATACAGTTTGTTCCACTGAAAACCTAATCAGAAAAACACATTTACCAATCATGTTTATGACAGATTTATGATGAGTTTTGTTGTCTTGGTAACATCAAGTTGTCATGACAACAACAAAAACAGGTTGTCATGGCAACAACAAAAAAACGGTTATCGTGTATGCGTTTGTCAAATTGTCATGACAACAAACCGGTTATCGTGTACGCGTTTGTCAAGTTCTCATGACAACAAAAAAAC
>CAIGQS010000200.1:34597-80681 GCA_903798195.1 Danio kyathit
TGGAGGAGCATCTGAGTGGGATTAAATGAAGCACCCTAAACCCTTGAGCACTTGGGAACTACACTGTATTGCATTCTGGGACATACAGGTGCTGGAGTGGACATAAGAAGCAGACTCGCTCACTCTGTCAAAATCGAGGGTATTTCACTGTAAAGTTCACCTGATGAAGTGGGACACTCTTTAAAATGGCATTAGGGATTCCCCCGAGGGAACGAGGGAAGGGAAGTTAGTGAGTGTGTCTGAAAGTGAATTGGAACGCAGCCATTGAGGAACACAGAGGAGAGACTCTCTGAAGGAGACACTACAGTCAGGAGGAGGAAGATCATCATCATCATCATTATTATTATTAAGATTATAATCAGTGTTGGGTATAATTATTATTATTATTATTATTATTATTATGTGATTATTATAATTAAATGACTTTAGCACTGTAAGTGAAGGGTCGCTGTTCATTTCATTACAGTTATAGTGGACTTGTCTTAAATACTGTACATAAGTTTAATAATAGAGTGGCTCAATGGTGTCACTGTGGCCTCACAGCAAGAAGGTCTCTGGTTCGAGTCTCGGCTGGGTCAGTTGGTGTTTCTGTGTGGAGTTTGCATGTTCTCCCCGTGTTGGTGTGGGTTTCCTCCAGGTGCTCCGGTTTCCCCCACAGTCCAAACACATGCGCTATAGGGGAATTGATCAACTAAACAGGCCGTAGTGTATGAGTGTGTGTGTGTGAATGAGTGTGCAAGGGTGTTTCCCAGTACTGGGTTGCAGCTGGAAGGGCATCCGCTGAGTAAAACATATGCTGGATAAGTTGGCGGTTCATTCCGCTGTGGCGACCCCTGATAAATAAGTGACTAAGCTGAAGGAAAATGAATAGGGTTAATGTTAAACAGTTCTTTACTAATCAGTTGAGAGACGCAGAGGAATATGTGTATATGTTGGAGAACAGAGATATTGTCATTGATTAGGAGATTTGTGTATATAAATGGATCTCAGTCAAGCCTGAAATGATTAATACCCCTGGCCAATTCTGACGTGAAGTTACGTTAATTCATCCAGCAAGTTTGTTTCTTGACCGTAAATGACCCAGGCTTCTCCTAAAAGATAAGAGGACGACGTTCAAGAGGCATTATTGTGGAAAGCGAATATTTCTCAGCTTTTATTTACATTTGAACTCAAATTGGCATCTGTATATATATATATTCACGGGGCTGCATGGTGTCGCAGTGGGTAGCATGATCGCCTCACAGCAAGAAGGTCGCTTGTTCGAGCCTCAGCTGGGTCAGTTGGTGTTTCTGTGTGGAGTTTGCATGTTCTCCCCGTGTTGGTGTGGGTTTCCTCCGGGTGCTCCGGTTTCCCCCACAGTCCAAACACATGCGCTATAGGGGAATTGGGTAGGCTAAATTGTCCGTAGTGTCTGTGTGAATGAGTGTGTATGGATGTTACCCAGTGATGGGTTGCAGGCTGGAAGGGCATCCGCTGCGTAAAACATATGCTGGATAAGTTGGCGGTTCATTCCACTGTGTTCTTAACCCCGGATTAATAAAGGGACTAAGCTGAAAAGAAAATGAATGAATGAATATATTGAGATATTTAGCATAATTCCTCTAATTCCTAATCTAGTTTGTCTAAACTAAATGTTCTTTCACAGCTACAGCAGGTCAGATTTGACCAACAATTGCACATGCTCAAGAAACAATCAACTGTTTTAGAAATGTGTTCTGTCTGACGTGTTTTTCCTCCGTTTATGATGAGGATATGATACTTTTGTGGATGTTTAGGTTTGAGTCCATTAATTAAATTATTAAAATTAAATAACTGAAGTGACTTTTCAGACAAATCAGTTAGAAAGTCATATGTATACACTAGTGTAATGATGTAATTAGTGATTGATTCAGAACTGATCCAACACTGATTATAATGAATATAATGTTTATGATGATGATATTGAATATTATTTTTATAATGAAGATTATATTCAATATTGTGTTTATGATGATGATGATGAAGATGCTGAATACACTATAGAATGCCGGGTTCCACATGACTGATTTGTGTTGAGACAACATAAAGGAATTACATTTATACATATTTAAGTGAATTGAACATAAAACAGTTAGGTTGTCGCAAGGAATAAAACTCAAGAATTGTGTTGTTTCAGCTCATTTTAAATCAGTAAACATCATTTTTGAGTGTATAATGATGATGATGTTGAAGATTATGATTAAAATGATGAAGATATTGTGTTTATAACAATAACAAAGAGGATGATGAACATACTGAATATTACAACAATGATGAAACTGAAATGATGGAATATTATGATGATAATGATGATGATGATGATGAAGAAGATATTGAATATGATGATGATGATGATGATGAAAATGAAATGATGTAATATTATGATTATGATGAAGATATTGAATATGATGATGATGATGATGAAGATATTGAATATGATGATGATGATGAAGATATTGAATATGATGATGATGATGAAGATGAAATGATGTAATATGATTATGATGAAGATATTGAATATGATGATGATGATGATGATGATGAAGATATTGAATATGATGATGATGATGATGATGAAGATATTGAATATGATGATGATGATGATGATGATGATGAAGATATTGAATATGATGATGATGATGAAGATGAAATGATGTAATATTATGATTATGATGAAGATATTGAATATGATGATGATGAAGATATTGAATATGATGATGATGATGATGATGAAGATATTGAATATGATGATGATGATGATGATGAAGATATTGAATATGATGATGATGATGAAGATGAAATGATGTAATATTATGATTATGATGAAGATATTGAATATGATGATGATGAAGATATTGAATATGATGATGATGAAGATATTGAATATGATGATGATGATGAAAATGAAATGATGGAATATTATGATGATGATGAAGATATTGAATATGATGATGATGATGATGAAGATATTGAATATGATGTTGATGATGATGAAGACTCCTCCTCCTCCTCCTCCTCGTGTCTGTCTGCTCGTGTGTTTCTGTGGATTATGTCTGGGGGTCTGCAGCAGTAACTGTAGCTCTGAGCGCAGTGTTTGTTTTCCACATGTTCTGGAGACGGACGGTATAGCGTACTGTACTTCTGCAGATTATTTATGTGTCGCAGCTCAACAAATAAAGGCCTGGAAATGTTTCTGCACACCTGCTGTCTTCTATATCAGTGTTTTAAAGGTGCACTATAAAGACAATCTAGGGCTGCGTTCGAAACCGCATACTTCCATACTATACAGTACGCTAAAATCAGTATGTGAGCTGAGTAGTATGTGCGAATTCATAGAATTCGAAAATCAGTATGTGAGAAGTACCCGGATGACTGACTACTTCCGGCGAGATATTCTGAAGTGCGCATCCCATGCAAGCTGCGCTATCCCATGATGCTCCGCGAGAGAATTCATGAATGGGAGTGAAGCGACAAAACTGACACAGGTAGGTCACATGACCATGACAAAATGGCGGATGTAGTACATCCATTCATACTTCTTACATTCATACTGTATAGAACGTACTTTTCTAACGGCCGAGTAATACGTTTAAATTCAAATGCAGTACCTACTGAGTAGTAGGCGGTTTCAGACAGAGGTGTAAAGAGTACCTGAAAACCATACTTGAGTAAAAGTACAGATACCTTACTGTACAAATTACTCCATTACAAGTTACAAGTCACCAATTCCAATAAGACTTGAGTAAAAGTATTAAAGTATCCGATTTTAAAAGAACTTAAGTATTTTACTCATACTGAATGTAGGCTCAAAGAGCACCAAGAAAGGTTTATTTTCCTAATATATAAATTAAATTTAACACCTTAATGTTTCAAAATGGCAGAACAAAATATATAAAAAAAATAGAACAAAAAGTCTCAGTCAAACTCAAATGTTCAAAAAAGGCACAAACAATTTATCAAAAAAAAAAAAAGTAGTAAAACGTAGTAAAAAAATCAGAGCTGACTTTGATGTGATTCATCTCTCAGTATCAGAGGGGGGCAATATTTTTATTTTGAGTAGTTTTTCAATTGATTAATTATGTTTTTTCTGTATTAAAATTAAACAAAGAGGAGCACTGTTATTTTTCAACTTAGTAAACTACATATAAATATACATATACATATCAAGCTTCGGCTTCATCACTGGCTGCAGCCATGTTGCTAATTAAACACCTGGTATTAGGCAAGCTGCTAAATTACGTTCACATGATTAAGCTCATAAATAGCATACAGTACCTTCAGCACCCTGCAGATGGCGATATCGCCTCATCCGCCCAACAAATTAGCTGTGGTAGATAAAGATGCCGACTTGTTGTGCACAATCACAATGTAATGAGTAACGGTAAGCATCTGTTCAAATGTAGTGGAGTAAAAAGTACATATATTCAATTAAAAATGTAGTCAAGTAAAGAGTAAAAGTTGCTTATATTTTTGATACTCAGTACAAGTACAAAGTAGCCAAACAAATACTTAAGTAAAGTAACGAAGTCCATTTACTCAAGTACTTTACACCACTGGTTTCAGACGCAGCCTAGGTACAGTATATATCTAGGCATAGTGGAATAATCAGAGATCTGTGTATGGACATGGCCATACCCTGCTGAAAAAACCAGCTTAAACCAGCCTAAGCTGGTTGGCTGGTTTTAGCTGGTCGATCAGCCTGGTTTTAGAGGGGTTTTGGCCATTTCCAGGCTGGTTTCCAGCCATTTCCAGCCTGGTCTTAGCCATAGACTGTAAAAGATATGGACGTAGTATCCGTGACGTCACCCATAGGTTTCTGAACACTGCAAAAGAAGCCACAAGTAGGCGCGGCCAACCGTCGCCATTTTGTTAGCGCGTCATCGCACCGAACGCGGCATACCAAATAAGGGCAAAGAGGCGGAGAGTGAGCAGAGCTACAGACGCATGCTGGATTCTCAGCCTTTTGCTTGGACCTGGATTAAAACAGATTTATTACTTTGGGAGAAGGCTTAATACTTCATTACCTGTGACTCGTTTGTGTTCTGACCACACGTGCTTGGTTGTACACTATATTAATAAAGTGTTTAGTCTTTTAAAAACACTGTTGTAACACATTGAGCCACTAAACATTGTTCTTATGACGTTTTTCGACAGGAGGAAAACGTGAATTACTATCAAACACTTCAGATATAGTCTGTGTTAGTAAATGCAAGGCTGTTTATAAAATCCAGCACTAACACTGTATGACAACGCTTCAGATGACTGTTTTATAGCCTACAGCTCATCAATCTGACAGATTCTGGAGAGCAATACTGGTCTAAAGAACATTTAAATGATAAATGATCTTAAATAAAACAAATACATTCATAGAGATGGTATAGAAGTATATCATTTCACTCACCTGTGAAATGAAGGCAACTTGAACGGTTTGTAAGCACAATTAAGTCCACACATCATGCCATATCATCTGATAATTGCAGGAAATAATTCCAAAAGGCAAATGACTGTGTAAAGAAACATTAAACAAAACAAATACACGATTTATTTGCCGAGCTCAGCGGCTAATTAGCCAGAATCAGCTGAGGTGACGAGACAGCGAGCAGCGAGGGCTAGCTGTCACTCAAGTGGCCACACCCTTAATTATGCAAACTTAATATAACCTAATAAAAACGAAACGGATGAGTTATAAAAAAATTCACCCCCCTCAGAGTTGTCATGAAGGGTAATCATAGCTATATGCATCAAAGCCATCGTTTGTACCAGGCTGTAAACATGTTTATATCAGCTGTAAAAATGGCCAATTTACCAATGCAGAAAGAAAGCGCTTGGACTTCATGGAGCCAGCCCCCCAAGGCGAGTCGATGAATTGCAGTTTTAGTTACTTCCGTATTGGCTTCCCGAGGGAGAGCGGGAGGTTGCCGCTTGGTCTTAGCTGGTCAGACTGGAAAATGACCAGCTTGAACCAGCTAAAACCAGCTTGACCAGCCTGGTTTAAGCTGGACATAGCTGGTTTTGGCTGGTCAAGCTGGTTTTAGCTGGTCAACTCCCAGCCTGACCAGCTAAGACCAGGCTGGAAATGGCTGGAAACCAGCCTGGAAATGGCCAAAACCCCTCTAAAACCAGGCTGGTCGACCAGCTAAAACCAGCCAACCAGCTTAGGCTGGTTTAAGCTGGATTTTTCAGCAGGGTACCGTGAACCTCTCACACACACACACACAATTGGTTCCTCATGTAAATTCCACAACAAGTGGAGTGAAACCCCAAGGCTAATCAGAACACGAAGTGGACTGTTACTCAATCTACAGGCCACGCCCTCATCATATGCATGTACTTTAGGACCTGATGGGCAGCCACATCATCAGGAGATCAGCATCCATAACACTGTCTCATATGCAGCTCTGGGATGATTCATATGGACGCCTTAGGCTGTGTTTGGTAAGTCACAATGTCTCCTGATGAGACATCTATGATCATTTTCTTCCCTTAGTTGTTTTTAATCTTATTTTTAATTTACTGTCTATGTGGCACTTTTATTTTGAAAACGGAAGGCTCAGATTAGGCTCGTTTGAGGTGGCCAAAATCTGCGCAGAATCGATCACCGGTGATCACCGCAAGATGCATGCCGGTTAGAAATGTGTCCGAGTTGCGTCCGCCTGGCTCTGATGTCACGCTGAAGTGCGCCAAAAAACTCTCGCGATCGCGAGGCGGAAACCTCGGATTGAGCAGTCGGCAGCAGTTGCTCTCAAAAGACTGCGCCCACTAAAAGCATCATGGGAAACGGCTGGCTGACGACACAGCTGAATGCTCATTGGATGAGACTGACAAACTACACATTATTCTCTATCCTGTTTTTACTAAGGTTTATCCTGGCTTTGTTGTATACCTTTTTTGTATTTTCGTTGATAATGAAAAAAAAGTCATACAGAGCATTACATATGTTTATTTAGATTTACACGCAAACAGAAACAAAACACACCTTTGTAAAAACCTAATGTGACCTATCTAATATAACTAAATGTTACATATAAATCATTAGGATGTGCATGTGCTGTATTTTATTTCTCTCTCAGTTTAAAGTCCTGTTTGTTGTCATTTTCACTTTTTTGTATGTTTGTGTGAGTTTTGTATTGTAATTTTTATGCAACGTTATTCCATGAAAGTCAATCCAAAACATGCATATATGCATACATGAGGTAATCAGACTGTTTTGCCATTATGCCTCATCTTTGTGTGGTTTCATAAATGAAAGGGGTGTAGTAAACAAAACAAAACACACACACATGTATGTGAAGTCAAAAGTAATGTTTAATAGATCAAGAGCATGTTCCCAGTATTTCCTACAGCCTATAGTTTTTATTCTGGTGAAAGTCTTGGGCTGTTTATTTTAGTCTGGCTGGAGTAAAAGCTGTTTATAGGCCTAATAAACATGTCAATATAATTAGCCTCTTTATAATTTATTTATGTTTGCAGAACAAACCACTGTTGTCCAATGGCTTTCCACATTTATCTTTAACATAATTAATCTATAGTTATCTCTTTAAATTGCACTTTAGGCTGAAGACTAGTATCTTGCAAAAAAAACTGTATGTAAAATATATAATATAATACTGTAATCATGGTAAAGACTAGACAAACGAGTTAGTAGAAATTAGTTTATAAAACTGTTGAAAACAAAATCTGTTAAACAGCATGTTACATATTTGATGCAATACCATTTCTTTAAACTTCACAAGAGGGCTAATAATTTTGTCTTTAGTTGTATTTCCCTTTATACCTTCTAATGCCCTCTACAGAAAATCTGAAATGACTATAGAAATGGACCACTTGTTCAATAAAATGCCAAATTCTAGGGACATTCCTAGCGAAACAAATAAACAAACTATAGGTGGGCATAGATTAATTTTTTTAATCTAGATTAATCTAGATTAATTTCAAAATTAATCTAGATTAATCTAGATTAAAATGGCTCATTTGAATTCTGCCGAAGGTATTCAGAATATGTGTGCTACCCAAATAATAAGTCTTTGAGAACGGGTTTCTCAAGCCGGGTGTCGCATTAGACCAGTGTCTCATCTCCAAAATGTTTCCAAAATGCATCACAAACTGCTTGAGAAACTGTTCTACTATGATAATTGGTGATGAAAATAAATGATGTTCAATAAGATGTGTTTACTTACTTGTGTTTACTAACTGTTTATTCAGTTAAACATGAATGTTGAACTGTAGGCCTACATAAGCTCCAAACAGCGATTTCTGATGAGCTTAACCAGACTAAAGTCAGCACTGAACTAAACAGAAATGGAATTAAGATGTGGAGTATGCAGATTTTAGTGGCATTATTGAAGTAAACACGGCGGTCTTTAGGACCTTTCGCCATATTTTCCGACAAGGTCCACACGCGGCTGTCAGAAAGGACTGCACACACACATACACAAACACACACACACACATCGCGAAATGCGGAAGTTTTTTTTTCTTACCATTTGGCATGCGTTATTAAACTCCATAACTCTCTCACCTGTCCTTACTCCGTATTTGCGTCTTTATTACCCCAGTTTGTCACGAAGGAATAAATGAAAAGTGAAACTGCAGTTAGAGTCAGGCATCCTGCTGATTTGATTCAATAGAGCAGACGGCTCACCGGTCAGGTATACATCCGCGGTAATATATCAAGGTGAAAGTCATCATAGCTTGCGTAGAATAGACCCAGCTCCCAACCCAACTTTGAGAATAGATTAACGGCGATATTTTTTTTATCGCGCGATAAGAGTCTCGCGTTAACGCAGCACGTTAACGCCGTTAACGGCCCAGGACTAAAACAAACATTTGTCATGACCTGTCACTCAAAAGCATCTTGCTGTAGCTGCTTAATTTATAATGTAGCCAAATGAGATTTCTTGAAAGCTTTCTTGCTGTATAAGCTGTTTATTTTTACATTCTTTTAAAATTTACCACTGTTGAAAATAGAGATTTATATTTTAAATAAACCTTTTTAAGTAATGAGCTGTTCATCTTCTGTAATTGTGACCCTCTTTTTGTAAAAACAGTGATATTTCAATTGCATCCACTCCCACATTAAAAAATACTACAGTAATTTATAGGAACACTATAGTGTTTTTGAACCATATTATAACAAATAGCCTATTTAAATTCTATAGTTGCTCTGGTATCACAACAACTAGAAACATAACTTAACCCAATAATGAAAAACATGTTCAAAAGCACTGTAATATTTACTATAAATCACCATAGTATTTTTTAATGAGGTCATTCGTCCGCGATAGAAAACGCGAACGCGATCTCAACCACTGGTGACGTTTCCAGGCGGCAAAACAGCGAGATTCGAGAGGTGTCCGACTTCTGATGTATTTTTTGAGCCCTCCTCTTACTGCAGCCTCCTGCTCTCGTCTACAATGCAGTCAAGGCGAGGCGCACCTCAAACGAGCCTAATGTTTACGATCGCAGGAGACGCGTCAGGACGCTAAATGCAGGATTATGAGAGTATATATCCACTCAGCTCCACTCTGAACAGGCACACGGTATGTTTAATTATAGCTTTTGTTAATATACGGTGTTTATTGTGGAGTTTGAAGCGTATGTTTGAACAAACACATGACCGCTGAATCGTGTCAAGAGGCTGATATTCATTCCTGGCTGTGTGTCCTTTGACATTATAGCTTAAAAATACAACACAATACATCTCTATCTGTCTCTTTTTGTCAAGTTTAATTATAATTTAGCTTTTATCCACAACAGACCTCATTAGCAAAACAGGTTAACATCACCCTGATGGGTTTATATTTGTCCATTCAGCAGACATCATGCTGTACGAGTTCAGGAGCTCATTAATATTCATAACCAATCCTTATATGGTCAATCATGATGATTGTAAGGGTATTTTATAGAGTAATAAATGAGCTTATAAAACTGATTCTGGAGATTCTTTTAATTTACCTAAGCCATATACCTACTATGTCATGATATCAGAGAACAATTTGACTTATTGAACCAAAGCAGTATATGGCAACTTCTGCTGTCTGCTAGCAGGAGCGCTTTTGTTTACATCACTATATAGTCAATTAAATCCTAATTTAATCATGACAAACTACATATTGTTGGAAAGGTCTGAGTCTTCTGAATACATATTTCACTGCTGCTTTTGCTATAAAGGGAGAGTAATCGATTAAAACACATTTACTGTCACTCTACAACCTGTGGGAGCATTTGCATATGAACCTCTACTATTGTAGTACGAACACAAAGCCGTCATATTAAACTATATATCATTTAAAAACCATTTCAACATTTCCATATCTGATGGCTGATTTTTGATAGATGTTACTAAGCAACAGTAATTTATTTATTTACTACAAGGATGGTCATCAGAGTCGTAAAGCATTACTTTGCTACAGCAATCCACGTCTGCATATTTAGTTATTTATTTAGAGGCTAAATTCAAATCAAATACCACCAAACTGCTCATACTACTTTACAACTTGATGTCCACCTTACAAATATTGTCAAAAGGTTGAAAAAATAGTTATGTATTTGTATACGCCCTTATATGGTCGCCAATGCAAACTGAATGTCTGGTACTGCAGCCTAACTACATACTACTGAAAGCTCATTTTTTTGAGATATCAACTTCAAATGTTGAATTTCTTCAGATATTTAGCTTTGATTGTGTTTTGTAAAACATATTTATGCATTAAAATAATATCTAAATGTAGTTTTATCATTTTCATAAACATAAAGGCACATAACTTTTTGTTTTATTGAACTTTTCGGCTACAATCCACAATCAAGTGTCTTCTGTGAAATGAGGCCGAGCTCAAATCTGTGCATCACACACAGTGTACTAGACTGGCATTCATTTACATTGAACATGTCATTTTCACGTCTGTGTTAAAAAAGTGGCATTTTATTATGTGAACATCACTCATTTTCTCCAGAATACAGGCTTACAAACAAATATAAAGCTTTATTTGCAATGAAAACAAACAGCATCTGATTCTCTTCTGCTAGAAAGATCTCCATGTGCACTGATTGAATGATTTCCATGAAGCACGTTTGTAATAATGTGGCTTTGACACTTGATCTTCAGACTCTCTAACGCAGACGAATAAACAATAATGCAGATTTAAAAAACACAGATCATTTACAGTCAGAAGTGTGCGTTCAGGACAGATTTAGCAACTCTTTATTTATATTCAGCGCTTTTATCTCCAAAATAGATAAAAAAGGTTGACCTGTTTGACTTTCTTTCCTCTGTTGAACACTAAAGAAGATATTTAATACTTTATATAACTTTAAAACTATTGATTAGAAAGGTTTAAGTGTTAGTTTCTTTACAGAAGAGGTAGATTGTTGGTTATTTAACACCTTTATTTACTGTACACCTGAAATATGTTATTGTTTCATGTATTAGTCTCCCTGTGGTGCTGATGGGTTTATTGTGTGTTTATGTTTGTTACATTATGAATGACAAAACGAATCTACATAACATAAACTACTGATTCCCAGAGTCTTTGTGTTTTCCTGCAATGGCAGTCAATGGTTACAGGTTTCCAACATTCTTCAAAGTATCTCCTTTAGTGTTATGCATCAAAAAAGAGACGTTAACAGGTTTGGAAGCCGTGGATTGTGAGTAAATACTGAGTAAATGTTGATTTCTGTGTGAAATGTGAGCCAGGAGCACAAAAGCAGTCATAAGTGTAAAATCTGATACATGTACAGCAGGAAACTTACTCAATACATACATGGAACATGATCCTTACTTAAAGGGACACTTCACCTTTACTCATTTGTCCTATTTGAGTTTCTTGAAGAATGTTGAGCACAAAAGAAGATATCTTGAAGAATGTTGGAAACCGGTAACCATTGACTTGCATAGTATTTGCTTTCGCTATAATGGAAGTCACGGGTTACTGGTTACAGCACTCTGTTTAACATCATCTTTTGTGAGGCTGTCATGAAACATTTATAATCATGATATGAGCATTTCTAAAAACAACTGTGTCATTCGCTCACTTACACGAACACGATAACCGTTTTTTGTTGTTGTCATGACAACTTGACAAACGCGTACACGATAACCGTTTTTTGTTGTTGTCATGACAACTTGACAAACGCGTACACGATAACCGTTTTTTGTTGTTGTCATAACAACTTGACAAACGCATACACGATAACCGTTTTTTGTTGTTGTCATGACAACTTGACAAACGCGTACACGATAACCGTTTTTTGTTGTTGTCGTGACAACTTGACAAACGCGTACACGATAACCGTTTTTTGTTGTTGTCATGACAACTTGACAAACGCATAAACGATAACCTGTTTTTGTTGTTGTCATGACAACTTGACAAACGCATATACGATAACCGTTTTTTGTTGTTGTCATGACAACTTGACAAACGCATACACGATAACCGTTTTTTGTTGTTGTCATGACAACTTGACAAACGCGTACACGATAACCGTTTTTTGTTGTTGTCGTGACAACTTGACAAACGCGTACACGATAACCGTTTTTTGTTGTTGTCACGACAACTTGACAAACGCATAAACGATAACCTGTTTTTGTTGTTGTCATGACAACTTGACAAACGCATATACGATAACCGTTTTTTGTTGTTGTCATGACAACTTGACAAACGCATACACGATAACCGTTTTTTTGTTGTTGTCATGACAACTTGACAAACGCGTACACGATAACCGTTTTTTGTTGTTGTCATGACAACTTGACAAACGCATAAACGATAACCTGTTTTTGTTGTTGTCATGACAACTTGACAAACGCGTACACAATAACCGTTTTTTGTTGTTGTCATGACAACTTGACAAACGCATACACGATAACCGTTTTTTTGTTGTTGTCATGACAACTTGACAAACGCATACACGATAACCGTTTTTTTGTTGTTGTCATGACAACTTGACAAACGCGTACACGATAACCGTTTTTTGTTGTTGTCATGACAACTTGACAAACGCATACATGATAACCAGTTTTTGTTGTCATGACAACTTGACAAACGCGTACACGATAACCGTTTTTTGTTGTTGTCATGACAATTTGACAAACGCATAAACGATAACCTGTTTTTGTTGTTGTCATGACAACTTGACAAACGCATATACGATAACCGTTTTTGTTGTTGCCATGACAACTTGACAAACACATACACGATAACCAGTTTTTGTTGTCATGACAACTTGACAAACGCATATAGGATAACCGTTTTTTGTTGTTGTCATGACAACTTGACAAACGCGTACACGATAACCGTTTTTTGTTGTTGTCATGACAATTTGACAAACGCATAAACGATAACCTGTTTTTGTTGTTGTCATGACAACTTGACAAACGCATATACGATAACCGTTTTTGTTGTTGCCATGACAACTTGACAAACACATACACGATAACCAGTTTTTGTTGTCATGACAACTTGACAAACGCGTACACGATAACCAGTTTTTGTTGTCATGACAACTTGACAAACGCGTACACGATAACCGTTTTTTGTTGTTGTCATGACAACTTGACAAACGCGTACACGATAACCGTTTTTTGTTGTTGTCATGACAATTTGACAAACGCATAAACGATAACCTGTTTTTGTTGTTGTCATGACAACTTGACAAACGCATACATAACCAGTTTTTGTTGTCATGACAACTTGACAAACGCATATACGATAACCGTTTTTGTTGTTGCCATGACAACTTGACAAACACATACACGATAACGTTTTTTTGTTGTCATGAGAACTTGACAAACGCATACACGATAACCGGTTTGTTGTCATGACAATTTGACAAACGCATACACGATAACCGTTTTTTTGTTGTTGCCATGACAACCTGTTTTTGTTGTTGTCATGAGAACTTGACAAACGCATATACGATAACCGGTTTGTTGTCATGACAACTTGACAAACGCATACACGATAACCGTTTTTTTGTTGTTGTCATGACAACCTGTTTTTGTTGTGGTCATGACAACTTGATGTTACCAAGACAACAAAACTCATCATAAATCTGTCATAAACATGATTGGTAAATGTGTTTTTCTGATTAGGTTTTCAGTGGAACAAACTGTATTAGTCTTTAAAATGCCTCATTAAAAGTGTGGGTACTCTGTCAGATCATGTTATAAGAGCATCATTAATATTTAATGAGATTTTAATGACTAATTCAGCTTGAACCACAAAACAAATATTAATGATGCCATTATGAAGTTCATCACATATTTATAATGGCTTCATGACAGTCATGTTCATGACACATCTATGACAATGTTTCGTTGTCTTGGTAACGTCAAATTGTCATGACGACAATTAAAACAGGCTGTGATGTATTTGTTTATGTCAAGTCGTCATAACAACCAATGTCATCTTTGCATTTAAAATGTCCTGAGTGAATGACACTTCATAACAGCTGTCATAAGCATGCACATTCATGTGTCTTATCATGATTCTAAAGGTTTCAGGACAGTCTTATGAGCAGCCCTTCAGGTGTTACCGATTTATTTCAGAGTGGGGGTAAATGTTGATTTGTGTCTGATCCGTCTCTTTAAGATGAGTGATGGATGTGTGCTGAATTGAGGAAAGCACTTCTGTCCATACACACACACACACACACACACACACATACACACACACACACACACACACACACACACACACACACACACACACACACACACACACACACACACACACACACACACACAGATCCTGATATTCACTCAGAACTATTATAGTCCACGCACAGATTCTTGGATTCCAAGCAGAAAACTGTGTTGTAAAAGTCTAAAAGAGTGTGTGTTATTTGTGTGTGTTTCTGATGTAGACGAGTGAGGAAAGCAGCAGCAGCGCCGGCGGTTCACGCAGCAGCACCAGATTATCTGTGCGCAGACCGTCATAATGCAGCCAGCAGCCGTCCATCTGAAACACTGCAGAGTAATGATGATCGTCCCTGCTGAAGAGTGTGGCGCCTTCCAGAGAGTACCTGCACACACACACACACACACACACACACACACACACACACACACACACACACACACACACACAGTTTTCAGATTTCATTCAGAAACGCACACATCTACTGTATATGAGACATTGTTTACACTGATGTTACAGAGTCAGTTCACCATGAAACTGTTCTGTCATTAAATACTCTCAGTGACACGGTGTCGCACTGGGGCCTCACAGCAAGAAGGTCACTGGTTTGAGTCCCGGCTGGATCAGTTGGTGTTTCTGTGTGGAGTTTGCATGTTCTCCCCGTGTTGGCGTGGGTTTCCTCCGGGTGCTCCGGTTTCCCCCACAAACACATGCGCTATAGGGGAACTGATCAACTAAACTGGCCGTAGTGTATGAGTGTGTGTGTATGGGTGTTTCCCAGTACTGGGTTGCAGCTGGAAAGGCATCCATTGTGTAAAACATATGCTGGAATAGTTGGTGGTTCATTCCACTGTGGTGACCCCTGATAGATAAAGGGACTAAGACACACACACACACACACACACACACACACACACACACACACTGAGGCTTAAGCAGGTACCTCTGCTGGGAGAGCTCCAGGTGATAGGGCAGGTAGGACAGCTCCAGCTCCTCTGAGCTCCACATCTGCATGTTGAGGATCACGAACGGTGGAGGACCATGACAGAAGAGCCTCGTGCTGAACTCACGCAGACCCTCACATCTGAACACACACACACACACACACACACACACACACACACACACACACACACGTGAGAGAGCAGAAGCAGATTCAGCTGAAGGAAAATATACACACACAAGCACTCACATGCACGCGGACACACACACAAGAACACACACACACACACACACACACAAGGAGGCACTCACTGGAGCTCCTGGCAGAGCTGCAGCCGTGGACAGAAGAACTCATCCAGAGCCCGCTGGATCAGGCCTTTATCTGGAAACTCATGAGGAGGCCTGAGAAGAACACACACACACACACTTATACAATCAGCACAACAACATTTCAGATCTGCAACAATGGAAACCTGGAAACATGGAGAGCTGCAGACCAACATTAATGATGCAAAGACACACACATGCAAGCACGCACGCACGCACACTACCTGACAGAAGTCTTGTGGTGGATCTCGGCTGTAAGAGCATTAAATAATAACTGGTCTTCTAGTTGATGATGTGTGAAAGTGTCAGAAGGTGGATTTCTCTGCTGAATCATCTGTTGATCTGCATCAATCATCACCAATACTGCAGAAGACCTACTGGAACCAGCATGGAAAATCAGTCAAGTTTGGTGAAGGAGAAATCATGGTTTGGGGTTCATTCAGTATGAGGGCGTGCAGAGATCTGCAGAGTGGATGATCAACATCAACAGCCTGAGGTATCAAGACATTTGTGCTGCCCATTACATTACAAACCACAGGAGAGGGACAATTCTCCAGCAGGATAGCGCTCCTTCTCAGACTTCAGCCTCCACATCAAAGCTCCTGAAAGCAAAGAAGGTCAAGCTGCTCCAGGATTGGCCAGCCCAGTCACCAGATATGAACATTATTGAGCATGATGAAAGAGGAGGCATTGAAGATGAACACAAAGACTCTTGATGAGCTCTGGGAGTCCTGCAGGAACGCTTTCTTCTCCATTCCAGATGACTTTATTAATGCGTGATTTGAGTCATTCAGAGATGTATGATGCAGTCCTCCAAGCTCATGATGGAGTCAGACACAATATTCATTCTGTTTCCACTGCAGCATGACTTTATATTCTATACTGGACATTATTGAAGGTTCAGTGATGAGACTTTAGTCTAAGCAGAGTCAGACCTTACTGTCCTAATGAAATCATTCAACATCAACACATGATCAGATTTTATTGAGCTCAAATCAGCTAAATCTAGAGGCCTTTGCCTTTCATAGAGACACTTCTGACACCAAATCATCAACTAGAAGACCAGTTATTATCTGTGTTCCTAAAACTTGGAGAGGAGACAAGACTTTAGTCAGGTAGTGCATAACCGATCACCTTCTGTCAAAAACTAAACCACAGCATGCAGACTGATGCAACAAACACACCCATACAAACACACATATACAAACACAAACACACAAGCACATGCACACACTCACGGACACACAAACACAACAGGCAAAAAAACACACACACTCATACACACAAAAACACAAATGCACACAAATACACTCACAAACATGCACATACAAACACACAAATACACACATAAGCACATGCACACGCTCACACACAAACAAACACACGCATACACAAACACACAGCCACAAACACAAACACTCAGATATACACACAAACACGCATATACAAACACATACACAGAAATACACACATAAGCACATGCTCACACACAAACATGCACACACAAATACATTCACACACAGGCAAAAAAACACAAACACTCATATACACACACATGTACAAACAAATACACACACAAACACACATACAAACACATACACACAAACACATGCACACTTACACACAAACACACAGGCAAAAAAACACAAACACTCATATACACACAAATATATACACACAAACACATACACACATACACATGCACGCTTGCACACAAACACACAGGCAAATATATACACACAAATACACACAAACATATACACACACTCACACACAAACAAACAAACACAGGCGAAAAACCACAAACACTCATATACACAAATACACACACACATGTACAAACACATACACACAAATACACACACAAACATGCACACACAAACACACATACACATACAGACAAAAAAAACAAACACTCACATATACAGACAAATACACAAACACACAAACATGCACACACAAACACACACACAAACACACATACAAACACATACACACAAACACATGCACGCTCACACACAAACACACAGGCAAAAAACACAAACACTCAGATATACACACAAATATATACACACAAACAAACACAGGCAAAAAAACCACAAACACTCATACACACAAACACACACATGTACAAACACATACACACAAATACACACACAAACATGCACACACAAACACACATACAAACACATACACACACAGGCAAAAAAAAAATACAAACACTCACATTTACACACACACACATGCACAGACATACAAGCATGCTCACACAAACACACATATAAAAACACATACACAAATGCACAACACACAAACGTGGCACACACACACACACACACACACACACACACACACACACACACACACACACACACACACACACACACAAAAGCACACACACACACACACACACACACACACACACACACACAAAAGCACATACACAAACACACACAATTGCACAACACACAAACGTGGCACACACACACACACACACACACACACACACACCTGATGCAGATGGTCTTGAGCAGGTGCTCCTGGAAGCGGGACGGGCAGCTCCAGTTGGAGCACCAGCTCTCCTGCACGGTGGACATCAGGTTCTCCAGGTTCTTGGTGAAGTTCTCGTGCTCGTTCCCGAACAGGTCGATCTCCAGCGCCGCGTGGTGGATCTCGGAGCGGTACTGCCGTTTGGACATGCGGTCCCAGATCCACAGCATCTTCACCGTGGTGTAGTCGCACGAGTCCATCAGGTACAGGAAGTGCTGCACGAAGCGTTTGCCCAGGAACAGCGCCACCTCCAGGTGTTCAAAAGCAAAGCCACAGTCCTCATTAATGTCCAGTGAGTGTGCAGATGTGTGTAATTGTGCATATGTGTGTGTGTGTATGAGTGTGCAGATGTGTGCGTGTATGAGTGTGCAGATGTGTGTGTGTGTACAGATGTTTGTGCAGATGTTTGTAATTGTGCATATGTGTGTGTGTGTGTGTATGTATGAGTGTGCATATGTGTGTGTGTGCGCAGATGTTTGTGCATGTGTGTATGAGTGTGCATATGTGTGTGTGTGCAGATGTTTGTGCATATGTGTGTATGTGTGTGTGCAGATGTTTGTAATTGTGCATATGTGTGTGTATATGTGTGTGTGTGTGTGTGTGTGCAAATGTTTGTAATTGTGCATGTGTGTATATGAGTGTGTGTGTGTGTGTGTGTGTGTGTGTGTGTGCAGATGTTTGTGCACGTGTGTAATTGTGCATATGTGTGTATATCAGTGTGTGTGTGTGTGTTTGTGCATATGTGTGTATATCAGTATGTGTGTGTGTGTGTGTTTGTGCAGATGTGTGTAATTGTGCATATGTGTGTATTTGAGTGTGTGTGTGTGTGCAGATGTAATTGTGCATATGTGTGTGTGTGTGCAGATGTAATTGTGCATATGTGTGTGCGTGTGCAGATGTTTGTAATTGTGCATATGTGTGTGTATATGAGTGTGTGTGTGTGTGTGCAGATGTTTGTAATTGTGCATATGTGTGTGTATATGAGTGTGTGTGTGTGTGTGCAGATGTTTGTAATTGTGCATATGTGTGTGTATATGAGTGTGTGTGTGTGTGTGTGCAGATGTTTGTGCACGTGTGTAATTGTGCATATGTGTGTATTTGAGTGTGTGTGTGTGTGTGTGCAGATGTAATTGTGCATATGTGTGTGCGTGTGCAGATGTTTGTAATTGTGCATATGTGTGTATATGAGTGTGTGTGTGTGTGTGTGTGTGTGTGTGTGTGTGTGTGTGTGCAGATGTGTGTAATTGTGCATATGTGTGTATATGAGTGTGTGTGTGTGCAGATGTGTGTAATTGTGCATATGTGTGTATATGAGTGTGTGTGTGTGCAGATGTGTGTAATTGTGCATGTGTGTATATGAGTTTGTGTGTGTGTGTGTGTGTGCATATGTGTGTATATGAGTGTGTGTGTGTGCAGATGTGTGTAATTGTGCATATGTGTGTATATGAGTGTGTGTGTGTGTGCAGATGTGTGTAATTGTGCATGTGTGTATATGAGTTTGTGTATGTGTGTGTGCAGATGTGTGTAATTGTGCATATGTGTGTATATGAGTGTGTGTGTGTGTGTGTGTGCAGATTTGTGTAATTGTGCATATGTGTGTATATGTGTGTGTGTGTGTGTGTGTGTGTGTGTGTGTGTGTGTGTGTGTGTGTGTGCAGATGTGTGTAATTGTGCATATGTGTGTATATGAGTGTGTGTGTGTGTGCAGATGTGTGTAATTGTGCATATGTGTGTATATGAGTGTGTGTGTGTGTGCAGATGTGTGTAATTGTGCATATGTGTATGAGTGTGCAGATTTGTGTGTAATTGTGCGTATATATGTGTGTGTGTGTGTGCAGATGTTTGTGCATATGTCTGTAAGTGTGCATATGTGTGTGTGTGTGTGTGTGTGTGTGTGTGTGTGTGCAGATGTGTGTATATGTGCATATGTGTGTGTGTGCGTGTGTATGAGTGTGCATATGTGTGTGTGTGTGTGTATGCAGATGGTTGTGCGTGTGTGTGTGTATGAGTGTGCAGATGTGTTTAATTGTGCGTGTGCATGAGTGTGCAGATGTGTATGCAGATGTTTGTGCAGATGTGTGTGTGTGTGCACCTCTCTGGCGAAGCTGTGGTTGTCCCCCAGGATGATGTAAAGCAGCATGAGGAAGCCATTGATGGTGCAGGTGTGTGTGTGTGTGTGTGTGTGTGTGTGTGTGTGTGTGTGTGAGTGTGTCTGTGCACCTCTCTGGCGAAGCTGTGGTTGTCCCGCAGGATGACGTACAGCAGCATGAGGAAGCCGTCGATGGTGCAGGTGCAGGTGCAGGTGTGTGTGTGTGTGTGTGTGTGTGTGTGTGTGTGTGTGTGTGTGTGTGTGTGTGTGTGTGTGTGTGTGTGAGTGTGTGTGTGCACCTCTCTGGCGAAGCTGTGGTTGTCCCGCAGGATGACGTACAGCAGCATGAGGAAGCCGTCGATGGTGCAGGTGTTCTTCAGGCTGATCTCCACATACAGCGGTGTGCTGGCGATGGCTCTGCGTCCCGCCCGGATGCTGAAGACGCCGCCCCACGGCAACACGGGCCGCCAGAAGGAGCGCTCGCCCTCCACATTACTGCTGATGGAGGCGCGGATCTCCTCGAACAGAGTCTTGGTCCTGACAGGAGGACATTACAGCGGATATACAGGGACATTCAATACCTTTCAGACCTCATTAACCCTTGTGTGCTGTTGGGTCGTTTTAATCAACTCTGGGCTGATTTTGACTCTTAATTTGGCCACAAGTTTCTCCGTGTTTCAGCAAATGTGATGACTTTTGCTGACAAATCTTATTTTTGAAACACATTTTGGGAAATGCTTTGAAGGTTTTCATAAACTCCACAACACACGCTGGGCAGATGGACTCCCCTTTGGTGATGTTGGGCTGTTTTTGCACCATTGCCTTCGATTATAATCACATTTATTGATTGCAAAGCTGATGATCAACAGTGAAAATAACACATCTTCCTCTTCCCAACAGGGAAAACCAGCAACAATCAAGAATGCATGATTACATGCTGTTTACAATCAGTCATTCATTTTCCTTCAGCTTAGTCCCTTTATTTATCAGGGGTCACCACAGCGTAATGAACCGCCAATGATTCCAGCATATGTGTTACACAGCAGATGCCCTTCCAGCTGCAACCCAGTACTGGGAAACACTCATACACACACACACACACACACACACACACACACTCATACACTACGGGCAGTTTAGTCGATCAGTTCCCCTATAGCGCATGTGTTTGAACTTGTAAGAGAAACCGGAGCACCCGGAGGAAACCCACACCAACACGGGGAGAACATGCAAACTCCACACAGAAACACCAACTGACCCAGCCGGGACTCAAACTAGCGACTTTCTTGCTGTGAGGCCACAGTGCGACACCACTGAGCCACCGTGTCACCCACTTTGCAATCAATAAATGTGTTTATAATGGAAGTCATTGGGGAAAAAACAGCCACCAACATCACCAAAGTAGAGTCAATCTGAACAGCACACAGGGGTTAAGACCTTTTTAATACATTTGAAGACCTCATCACCACATTAGGTTTCAGTCTATAACATTAGTGTCATTTTAATTAAGGTATATTTACTAAATACTGATGTAAGAAAGCACAAGCAAAGTCTTCGCTTGTGAAAACTCCTTATCAAAGCACTTTAATTCAGAAGTGTGGGAAGGTAGAACCAATACTCTTTACCTCTATGAACGCTTCTTAAAAGAGAGAGAAACAAATCAATAATTAGACCAGACAAATGGAACGATTATGTGGAGCTTTAGCGAACTCTCTGACCTCTAAATGAATTAATGTCATACCTATTATAATATCAGTAATGTGCACTGCTCAGAATATAATCTGTTCAACTTTAAAGGGAATTTTCACTTTTTTTTTAAACACTAAAATAATTCCAGATATTTCAAACAGCCACATATTTCACTATCATAACAAACTAACACACATCAGGGGAAAGATTACTTATTCAGCTTCAATTCCACATAATGCTGTGATCGTGGTCACTAATATATGTTAACAACATCCAACAAGAATGCAAAGGATGTTTATATATGCAGAGCAGTGCATCTTTATCCAATAATCAGCATATCTGAGCAATATTTCAGCTTAGATATACAGTTGCAATCAGAGTTATTAAACCTACTTAATTATTAGTTTATTTTTCCACCAGTTTCTGTTTAACAGAGATTTCTTCAACACATTTCTAATCATAATAGTTTTAATAACTCATCTCTAATAACTGATTTATTTTCTCTTTTTCATGATGACAGTAAATAATATTAGACTAGATATTCTTCAAGACACTTCTATACAGCTTAAAGTGACATTTAAAGGCTTAACTAGGGTAATTAGGGTAAAGTTATTGTGTAATGATGGTTTGTTCTGTAGACTATCAGAATAAATATATAGCTTAAAGGGGCTAATAATATTGACCTTAAAATGGTGTTTAAAAAATTAAAAACTGCTTTTATTCTAGCCGAAATAAAACAAATAAGACTTTCTCCAGAAGAAAAAATATTATCAGACATACTGTGAAAATTTCTTTGCTCTGTTAAACATCATTTAGGAAATATTTAAAAAAGAAAAGAAAAATCAAATAATTCTGATTGCAACTGTATATATAAACGTTAGAGATAAAACTGAAGGTTACACGTGTGATGTCCTGCTATAAGTAAACTAAATACTACTACACACATCACAACACTTCGTCAATAATGAGCTAATTTAGACAGTCTGAAGTGTTATTTTAATATCAGAAATCTGTTTGATTAATCAAAAACTCCTTGTAGTGAATAAATAAATAAAGCTGGTGTGTCGTGTAATAGTTCTGCTCCAGATATGCAGCATTACAGCATAATAAAGTGCAGTAGTTCGCGATCTGTTGATGATGGTGTGTGTGGGTGTGTGTGTTCTTGCCTCTCGCTGTGTGTTATGAAGCTCTGCAGCTCCTCTGTGTCTGTTAATGAACAGAAATCTGCCTCCATGTTAATGTTTCTCTTGTTTTCATCTCGACGAAATAAACATGTCGAGCTCAGCGCCCCGCCCACCTCATATCGCAGCCTCATGACGTACACGTACGCAGCGTGCAACAAGCCCCGCCCACTCAAATTACGCTACTGCACGTCGCGCTCTGTAGCCACGCCCACTCAGAATTGACAAAGGCTAGAGGGTGAAGAAACATGAAAATCCGATAAAAAACATGTACAAGTTTGCATACATTAACGGATTATAAATGAATTTTAAAGTTAAAATTCAGATTTTTAAATGATAAATAATAGCTTATAATCACTTCTTAGAATAAATAGGATTGCTCCATACTGTGAATAAAATAAGGAATTAAGCGCTATTTTCTATATACTCGTTGAAGTATTGTTTTTGTAAATTAACAACGTTTATGGATGTATGAATGCATTTCTTTCGTTTCTTTTTAAGTTAACAAATGCTTTAAATCAAAATACATTATAAAAACTAAATTGTCAAATGTTGTTTAATTAAAGTGTATTGCTTTGCTCTTAAGCTGAATTTTGAGCATAATTACTCCAATCTTGACAGCTCATCTGCTGAATAAAAAACTTAATATATGTAATTAATATATTTAAGTTACACGTATTTAATTTTTTATTGTTAATTTCCTTTTTACACTGATGTATGTATATGTATTCCACTATATTATATCAAAACAGAATAAATAAAAAATACTCTTTCTCCAGTCTTAAGTGTTACCTCATTCGTCGATCTTATATGTCTTTATAATAAGGTGATCTGATGATCAAGAAACATTAAAATAATCTGAATTATTTCACTCTTTTATATATATTTGTTAAGGAACAAATGCTGACCTATAATGCTGACACTGAGGCTCGTTGGCGCGCGGCTCGTGAACGCGCTGTTTAGGCGCGCTCTTGTGGCATCAGTTTGTCACTACGGCTTGAAATAAGTTGTAAAAAACGTAGTTCTTCGGCTTCAGATACTGTTTTTTTTACATAAATCCTCGTTTTTATTGCTGTTTCTCGGCTGAAGGAATCATGGAGCTATTTTTGTCTGAAGTGAAGTTTGTAGAGTTGCTACTTCCGGTGAGACGCGCGTCCTTGGAAACCGGGAGTTCAGTGTAAACAAACGGGCAAAGAAAGAAACCGCGTATAAAGAAGCGGTATATCACACCGTTTCTGAAAGAGATCTTCATGTTCTGTGATCAGATTAAAAACAGATGATGAATGACAGTTGGAGATGAAGATGATGATGACGATGAAGAAGACCGAGTGAAAGCTAAAGATCATCAGATGGAGGTTTACACCGGTCAGATGGGCGAAAATCCTCATTCTCGAGGCTCACAAATGGTCAGTGAACGTACACACACACACACACACACACACACACACACACACACACACACACACACACACACACACAGCTGTAATGATGTTTCTGCTGTACAGTACTGTATACTGTATACTCTCTCCCCCAAGCCTTCACCTTTGAGGTAAAGTTGGTTTAATATTCGCACATTCGTTCATTTTAGATCAGTGACAGCTTGTGACGCTCTCTATAATGTTTACCACACGATACTTTAAATATTGGGTCTGAAATATCATGTAAGAGTGACTTCAAAACAACATTAGCACTGTTTAATCCACTGTGAACAATGCACTATACACTGATAGTCTTTGACTTATAATATGATTTCATTATTTATAATCCGCAAATAATTCATTCATTCATTTTTCTTCAGCTTAGTTCCTTTATTTATCAGGGGTCGCCACAGTGGAATGAATCGCCAACTATTCCAGCATATGTTTTACACAGCGAACGCCCTTACAGCTGCAACCCAGCACTGGGAAACACCCATACACACTCATTCACACAAACTCATACACTACGGCCAGTTTAGTTGATCAATTCCCCTATAGCGCATGTGTTTGGACTGTGGGGGAAACCGGAGCACCCGGAGGAAACCCACACCAACACGGGGAGAACATGCAAACTCCACACAGAAACACCAACTGACCCAGCCGGGACTCAAACCAGAGACCTTCTTGCTGTGAGGCGACAGTGCTAACCACTGAGCCACCGTGTCGCCCATCTGTGAAAATACTTTTCTGACATTATATTATACCCCAAGCCTCGCAGGAAACTGTCTGCATTTTTACATTTTCAAAATACTTAATTCTGTCTGATTTATGAGCCGTTTTCCTCATGGGCACCAAAAATGTCACAAATGACTGGTATTGCTATATTTGTGGGGACATTTGGTCCCCACAATGTGAGCAATACAAGTTACACACACTCATTCTCTCGCTTTCTCACACACATATGTATGCCTCAGTCAGTACGTTGTGTTTCATGTGTTCAGGATCCAGAAGGCTCTCGTGAGAAATCTATCAGCTCTCCAAGAGAAAACCTGCTCACCGATCAAGGTCTGACTGTGTATAAGAACACATTTAGTCTATTTAGATCAGCTTTATGTGCATTTATTTTTTCTTGCCGCTGTCTCCACTGGCTTGCATGGTTCGGGATCTGTAGAGCTGAGCATCGATGGATTTGCTCTTCAGTGTTTGGACTCTCAGTAGTGATTATTAACCCACACTGAACTGAGCTAAACTGAACTGAACACTGAAAACTGAACTGACTCTGTTTACATTCACTATAATCTTCAATGTGAAGCTGCTTTGACACAATCTACATTGTATAAGCGCTATACAAATAAAGATGAATTGAATTGAATTTTCAGCATATTGTTTTTAATAAATGAATGAGAAATTCTCTGAAATATCGCTGTAACAGAGTTGACACAAAATTAATCTGCTATTGGTGAATCCTAAACATTTTGCACAAATTAATGAGAGAAGACACGCCTCAATCAATGCCGTCCAGAGTTTCCTGCCAGAGGAAGTGACATCAGTTGGAGCAAGTCACATGCTTTTTCTCAAATCAGATCAAATTACTTTTATTGTCACATCATCAGCAGCACGTGTGCTATGATGAGTGAAAAGCTTAGGTGCTGGCTCCAGACAGTGCAAAATACAGACAGTGCAAAATGAAGACAATATACAAAATACAACAACATACTCACAAAAAAAAACAAGACGATGTAAAATTGGCAATGTTGACAGCGATACGTAGGCAGTATTGTTGTAAGTATGGATTTGTTAAAGTGCAGTGCATGCTACATCTTGACGGTGTGCAGTGCGGGGTATGGAAGAGTTTGTGTGGGGTGTGTTAAGTGTTCATCAGCCTGATAGTCTGAGGGAAGAAACTTTCCTTCAGTCGGCTGGTGCGTGACCGGATGCTGCGGAACCTTCTGCCTGAGGGTAGCAGAGAGAAAAGTCTATGGCTTGGGTGGCTGGAGTCGCTGATGATTCTCTTGGCTTTCCTCATGCACCTCCTGGTGTAGATGTCCTGGAGGAAGGGAAGCTCACCTCCTACTACACGTCCAGCAGTTCGCACTATCCTATGTAGACCTTTGCGATTGCTGCTGGTGCTGTTTCCGTACCAGGTGGTGATGCAGCCAGTGAGGATGCTCTCCACAGTGCAGGTGTAGAACTAGCGGAGGATGTGGGGGCTCATTCCAAACCTCCTGAGACGCCTGAGGAAGAAGAGGCGTTGTTGTGCCTTCCTCAGCACTGCGTCTGTGTGGGCAGTCCATGTCAGATCCTCAGCGATGTGTACTCCAAGAAACTTGAAAGTGCTGACTCTCTCCACTGGTGTCCCGTTGATGGTGATGGGAGTGTGTTCTCTCTTCTCTCTCCTGAAATCCACCACCAGCTCCTTGGTTTTGCTGATGTTGAGTGAGAGGTGGTTTTCCTGACACCACTGCGTCAGAGCGTGCACCTCCTCTCTGTAGGCCGTCTCATCATTATCGGTGATTAGGCCCACCACCATTGTGTCATCAGCAAATTTAGCGATGACATTGGAGCTGTGTTTGGATGTACAGTCATGTGTGTACAGGGAGTACAGGAGTGGGCTGAGAACACAGCCCTGTGGAGCACCAGTGTTGAGGATCAGTGTGGATGAGGTGATGTTGTTCATTCTGACCACCTGGCGTCTGCTTGACAGGAAGTCCAGGATCCAGTTGCACAGAGAGCTGTGTAGGCCCAGAGCCTGGAGCTTCACCACCAGCTTGGCAGGCACTATGGTGTTGAATGCTAAGCTGTAGTCCACAAACAGCATTCTCACATTCTATCAGCGCTTTGCAAATTGTTCAGATTTGTTTTATAACCGATGGAACAGAGTTGAGCAGAACGCAGAGACACACACTGAATGCAGTTTTCCCACTGAAATTACAACACAAATGATATCAACAGGTCTCCACCTCCTGAATCAGACATTGAGTTTCAATTATCATCAATAATTAAGCCCATTTTTTGTGTGTTTACGCTGCTAAGTTAAATAAACATTTGCCTGAACATCTATTTTCTGTATTAGTTATTATTTAAAGCTGTTTCATTAAAGTCTGCTGGTGATTCCAGTGTCGCTGGACTGTATGGACATCGTCAAGGGCCGTCTGGATGAGATCTCTCGTCCGGCCTCCAGTTCATCTTTGTCTGAGAACAGAAGGAAGAGTGCTGAAGGCCACAGATCTCTGGAGGTGCTCAGTCCCGATCTCAACCACACACTGGTACAGCATCTCTGAACGTCTGTGATCTGACTGTGTTCTGACTGTAATCTCATTGTGGTCTGACTGTGATCCTGTATTCTGACTGTAATCTGACTGAAAGCTGACTGTGATCTGACTGTTCTGACTGTGATCTGACTGTGATCTGACTGATCTGATTGTAATCTAAGTGAGTTCTGACTGTGATCTGACTGTTCTGACTGTGACCCTTTATTCTGACTGTAATCTGAGTGAATTCCGACTGTTCTGACTGTGTTCTGACTGTGATCTGACTGATCTGATTGTAATCTAAGTGAGTTCTGACTGTGATCTGACTGTTCTGACTGTGATCCTTTATTCTGACTGTAATCTGAGTGAATTCCGACTGTTCTGACTGTGTTCTGACTGTGATCTGACTGATCTGATTGTAATCTAAGTGAGTTCTGACTGTGATCTGACTGTTCTGACTGTGATCCTTTATTCTGACTGTAATCTGAGTGTATTCAGACTGTTCTGACTGTGATCTGACTGATCTGATTGTAATCTAAGTGAGTTCTGACTGTGATCTGACTGTTCTGACTGTGATCCTTTATTCTGACTGTAATCTGAGTGAATTCCGACTGTTCTGACTGTGATCTGACTGATCTGATTGTAATCTAAGTGAGTTCTGACTGTGATTTGACTGTTCTGACTGTGATCCTTTATTCTGACTGTAATCTGAGTGAATTCCGACTGTTCTGACTGTGATCTGACTGATCTGATTGTAATCTAAGTGAGTTCTGACTGTTCTGACTGTGATCCATTATTCTGACTGTAATCTGAGTGAATTCCGACTGTTCTGACTGTGTTCTGACTGTGATCTGACTGATCTGATTGTAATCTAAGTGAGTTCTGACTGTGATCTGACTGTTCTGACTGTGATCCTTTATTCTGACTGTAATCTGAGTGTATTCAGACTGTTCTGACTGTGATCTGACTGATCTGATTGTAATCTAAGTGAGTTCTGACTGTGATCTGACTGTTCTGACTGTGATCCTTTATTCTGACTGTAATCTGAGTGAATTCCGACTGTTCTGACTGTGTTCTGACTGTGATCTGACTGATCTGATTGTAATCTAAGTGAGTTCTGACTGTGATCTGACTGTTCTGACTGTGATCCTTTATTCTGACTGTAATCTGAGTGAATTCCGACTGTTCTGACTGTGATCTGACTGATCTGATTGTAATCTAAGTGAGTTCTGACTGTGATCTGACTGTTCTGACTGTGATCCTTTATTCTGACTGTAATCTGAGTGAATTCCGACTGTTCCGACTGTGTTCTGACTGTGATCTGACTGATCTGATTGTAATCTAAGTGAGTTCTGACTGTGATCTGACTGTTCTGACTGTGATCCTTTATTCTGACTGTAATCTGAGTGAATTCCGACTGTTCTGACTGTGTTCTGACTGTGATCTGACTGATCTGATTGTAATCTAAGTGAGTTCTGACTGTGATCTGACTGTTCTGACTGTGATCCTTTATTCTGACTTTAATCTGAGTGAATTCCGACTGTTCTGACTGTGTTCTGACTGTGATCTGACTGATCTGATTGTAATCTAAGTGAGTTCTGACTGTGATCTGACTGTTCTGACTGTGACCCTTTATTCTGACTGTAATCTGAGTGAATTCCGACTGTTCTGACTGTGATCTGACTGTGATCTGACTGATCTGATTGTAATCTAAGTGAGTTCTGACTGTGATCTGACTGTTCTGACTGTGATCCTTTATTCTGACTGTAATCTGAGTGAATTCCGACTGTTCTGACTGTGTTCTGACTGTGATCTGACTGATCTGATTGTAATCTAAGTGAGTTCTGACTGTGATCTGACTGTTCTGACTGTGACCCTTTATTCTGACTGTAATCTGAGTGAATTCCGACTGTTCTGACTGTGTTCTGACTGTGATCTGACTGATCTGATTGTAATCTAAGTGAGTTCTGACTGTGATCTGACTGTTCTGACTGTGATCCTTTATTCTGACTGTAATCTGAGTGAATTCCGACTGTTCTGACTGTGTTCTGACTGTGATCTGACTGATCTGATTGTAATCTAAGTGAGTTCTGACTGTGATCTGACTGTTCTGACTGTGATCCTTTATTCTGACTGTAATCTGAGTGAATTCCGACTGTTCTGACTGTGTTCTGACTGTGATCTGACTGATCTGATTGTAATCTAAGTGAGTTCTGACTGTGATCTGACTGTTCTGACTGTGATCCTTTATTCTGACTGTAATCTGAGTGAATTCCGACTGTTCTGACTGTGTTCTGACTGTGATCTGACTGATCTGATTGTAATCTAAGTGAGTTCTGACTGTGATCTGACTGTTCTGACTGTGACCCTTTATTCTGACTGTAATCTGAGTGAATTCCGACTGTTCTGACTGTGTTCTGACTGTGATCTGACTGATCTGATTGTAATCTAAGTGAGTTCTGACTGTGATCTGACTGTTCTGACTGTGACCCTTTATTCTGACTGTAATCTGAGTGAATTCCGACTGTTCTGACTGTGATCTGACTGTGATCTGACTGATCTGATTGTAATCTAAGTGAGTTCTGACTGTGATCTGACTGTTCTGACTGTGATCCTTTATTCTGACTGTAATCTGAGTGAATTCCGACTGTTCTGACTGTGTTCTGACTGTGATCTGACTGATCTGATTGTAATCTAAGTGAGTTCTGACTGTGATCTGACTGTTCTGACTGTGATCCTTTATTCTGACTGTAATCTGAGTGAATTCCGACTGTTCTGACTGTGATCTGACTGTGATCTGACTGATCTGATTGTAATCTAAGTGAGTTCTGACTGTGATCTGACTGTTCTGACTGTGATCCTTTATTCTGACTGTAATCTGAGTGAATTCCGACTGTTCTGACTGTGATCTGACTGTGATCTGACTGATCTGATTGTAATCTAAGTGAGTTCTGACTGTTCTGACTGTGATCCTTTATTCTGACTGTAATCTGAGTGAATTCCGACTGTTCTGACTGTGTTCTGACTGTGATCTGACTGATCTGATTGTAATCTAAGTGAGTTCTGACTGTGATCTGACTGTTCTGACTGTGATCCTTTATTCTGACTGTAATCTGAGTGAATTCCGACTGTTCTGACTGTGTTCTGACTGTGATCTGACTGATCTGATTGTAATCTAAGTGAGTTCTGACTGTGATCTGACTGTTTTCTAACTGTTTTAACTGTTCTGACAGTGTTCTGACTGTGATCTGACTGTTTTCTAACTGTGTTTTAACTGTTCTGACAGTGTTCTGACTGTGATCTGGCTGTTTTCTAACTGTTTTAACTGTTCTGACTGTATTCTGACTGTAATCAGAGTGAATTCTGACTGTGTTCTGACTTTGATCTGACTGTATTCTGATTGTAATCTGAGTGAATTCTGACTGTTTTCTAGCTGTGTTTAACTGTTCTGAAATTGTTCTGACTGTGATCTGACTGTTTTCTAACTGTGTTTTAACTCTTCTGACAGTGTTCTGACTGATCTGAATGTGTTCTGACCGTGATCTGACTGTGATCTGTGTTCTGACCATGATGTGACTGTTTTCTGACTGTGATCTAAATGTGTTCTGACTGTGATCTTGCTTATTTCTAACCGTGTTCTGACCGTGATTTGATCGTGATTTGAATGTGTTCTGACCATGATCTGACTGTGTTCTGACTGTGATTTAAATGTGTTCTGACTGTATTCTGATGCTATTCTAACTGTCTGCAGACCACATGAACTCAAACTTTTTGTCAGTTTCAGCACAGCACACATGAGATGACGGATCTGACTACAGAAACCAGCTCTGACCACGGTAAAAAGGGATCTGGACAGTGAGAAACATGTGTGTTGTGTGGTCATCTGTTTCTGAAGTGTTCTCTGATTGTGTATAGAAGAGTCTGATGAGGAGAATGAAGATCCAGAGATGAGGAAGGCCATCAGAAAGATGAAGAAGCTGGACCGCATTCTGGCTCTCAAGGCATCAGCGGAGAGAGAGGTGAAGCAGAAGGGTAGAGAGTTACACCAGAGACTGTGGCAGGAGCTTCAGGTGAGTTACACACACACACACACACACACACACACACACACACACACACTCACACACTCACACACTCACACACTCACACATATATGCACACACACTCACACATACACTTACACATACAGACACACCTCACACACACACAAACTCACAGACATACACATATACTCATTCACACACAAACCTCACATACTCACACATATGCACACACATATGGACACACACACACACACACACACACACACACAACCACACACGTCTTCATTCTGCTGATGTTCTCCACAGGCCGAGAGTCTCCACATCAGCAGCACCGAGGCTGAAAACACCAGACTCTTTCTGTCTCTGACGCCCAGTGACTGTGAGTCTGCTGATCTGATCACACACACACTCACACACTCTCTTCACTCACACACACAATTGATCAGGAGGAGCAGAATGATGTTATTGATGAGCAGATTCATCTCTCTGCAGGTCTGGAGTGTGAAGAAGAGGATTTTGTTCCAGTGTTTGAGACTGAAGTTGTAGATCTGAAGACTGAAGTGAACTCCAGACCCGAGACGGAAGGTAAAAGAATAAATCACTGCTGTTTTGTTGATTCAATGAAATTAAATCTAGGGTGAAGTTTACAAAACCACTTTAGGAACAGGGTTGATGTATATTTAACTAAAACTGAAATCATATACTGAGACAGAATTATTATGTGGTAATAATACTTAAAATTAAATAAAAGAACATTAAGCTTGTGTTAAGATAATCAGAACTGAAAAAAAAATGTATATATATATTTAAAATATATATACATTATAGGTGGGAATAGATATTTGTTTAATCTAGATTAATCTCACTGTAATCTTGAATTAATCTAGATTAAAATGGCTGATTTGAATTCTGCTGAAGGCATTCAGAATATGTGTGCTACCCAAATAATGACTAAAGTAAGTCTTTGAGAACGGGTTTCTCAGGCCAGGTGGTGCATTAGACCAGAAGCTCATCTCCTGTTTCTGAAATGCATCACAAACTGCTTGAGGAACTGTTCTACTGTGATAATTGGTGATGAAAATAAATGATGTTCAATAAGATGTACTTGTGTTTACTAACTGTTTATTCAGTTACACATCAATGTTGAACTGTAGGCCTACATAAACTCCAAACAGCCATTTCTGATGACCTTAATCTGACTAAAGTCATAACTGAACTAAACACAAATGGAATGAAGACGTGGAGTATGCAGATATTAGTGGCATTACTGAAGTAAACACCAAGATCAAACTATTACCGTCATGTAGGACTTTTCAACATATTTTCCCACAAGATCCACACACACGGCTGTCAGTAAAGGACCACACACACACACACACACACACACACACACACACACACACACACACCGTGAAATGCATAAGTTTTTTTTTTCCATTCAACATGCGTTATTAAATCACAAACCACAACCACAACACTCTCGCCAGTCCTTACTCCTGATTTGCTCTAATACCCCAGTTTGTCACGGGGGCATGAATGAAATGTTCATGAGTGAATGTGAAACTGCTGAACTGCAGTTAAAGTCTCCCAAAATGACAGGAAACTCTTAATGAAAGCACTTGACGTAAACACCTTCATTATATTATTGTCTATTAAGGCGAATAACTAGATTACAGATGTCCATGTAAGCGTAGTCAGTAGTGTCTTCAGAGTTAGTGAAAGATCCAGAAGGGCATCCTGCTGATTTGATTCAGGAGGGCACTGTTTTGTCAGACGGCTCACCGGTTTGACTTTCATTCACCGTCATTCATTTAAGAAGCACCCACTCCATTTTGTTTGTATGTTTTACTGGAACACATAAACTCTACAGGTGCCTGATAGTTAGATGTGGAGCTCACATTAATCAGATTCAATCTAGTGAACAGCATTCATGTTAGCACGTCACGTTTGATGTGGTCATTTCACAGTATGAACACACACAGGTTCCAAGACTCATTCTCGCCACCTACAGTGCAATTCGGTCAGGTATACATCTGCGCTAAAATATCAAGGTGAAAGTCATCATAGCTTGTGTAGAATAGACCCAGCTCACAACCCAACTTTGAGAATAGATTACGGCGATATTTTTTTTATCGCCCGATTTTAAAAAAAAAATTAACACCGATAACGGCCCACTACTAATATATATATATTTAAACAAAATGACTAAAAGGTTAACTGAAATTAAAAACAGAGACTAAAAATAAGAACATTTAAAAAAAGATTAATACATAATATATACATGTATATACATACATGTTTCCTAGTACTGGGTTGCGGTTGGAACTGTTGTTGGTCGCTGTGTAAAACATGTGCTGGATAAGTTGGCGGTTCATTCCGCTGTGGGACCCCTGATAGATAAAGGGACTAAGACACACACACACACACACACTAAGCCGAAAAGAAAATGAATGAATGAATAATATATAGTTTTAATAAACAAAATTAGACCTGTTAGAGTTTATTTGCATTGATGTGATATTCATGACCATCAAGTACATTTTTTCCATAATATCCAATTACTTTATTGCAGAACAAAATGCATTATTTAAAGGGCAGCTATTTTACCCCTTTCTCAAGATGTAAGATCAGTGTTTTGTGTCTCCAGAATGTGTGTGTGTGTACAGTTTCAGCTCAAACACTCATCAGATTATTCATTAGACCTTTCAGAATGTTGGATTTTCAGCTCTGAACACTGGAGCTGTTTCTGTGGCCTGTGCCTTTAATGCAAATGAGCTAGTTCTCCCCACCCACCGTTCCCACGTGCCTGTCAGAGTGTGCCTTAACCTCTGCCTCGGCTGCGTCAGATAAACAGCACAGTGACAGACATGAAGCAGATCTCACGCAACGTCTGTGAGAAATACTACAGTAAGAACTTACCAGTGATTATCTGATGTGTTGTGGAGTTGCAATGGTGAGTCACACACAATATCATTACAAAGTTCACTCACGGACACACACACACAGCGTACACACAGACAGCGCGCGCGTTTAACTTTGCACTGATTTTACACAGTAAATGTGACAGGATCCAGGTTAATCTCCACTGCTGTATGGATATCTGTTATGTTAATGTACAGAATAAACCTGATTTAACGTCCACAAACCGGGATTGAAGCGTCTTCTGTTATAATTGTACTGACACACGGCTGTGCTGATGAAGACGGTAAAATGGCTTTAATTCATTAACATGCTCTGATTTAAACTCGTGTTAAACGTGTGAAACTCACTCTTGATCACAGAGGATGATGACTGATGATCACAGAGAGCTGAACAGATCTTTAATCCCGCTTGCTTTGCGCTCGTCCTGTCTTGTTGATATGATTATATGAGTTACTATGGAGACATGTTAAAGGGCAATGAAACCCCCTGTCTCAGCAGGGTGTTTTCACAACTCTAGTTTGAAAAAAGTCAGGAAAAGTGGGCGTGTCCACCTCCGTTTAGGTGGAAGTGTCAGGGGAGGGAAAGAGGGAAGGATATGAGTTTCTGTTTGGGCACGCAGACGCAGAGGAGAAAGACAGTAACTGTGTTTACATGGCCATCAGTAATCGAACTACTTGCCAAATTATTAATTTGTCGACTTTAACTGCAGTTTGGCATTTTCACTTTTTATTCAGGAACATTTCCTGCATGTTGCCTGTGACAAACGAGATATTGAAAGCGAGGAACTGCTGGAGAATGGAGTTTTAATCCAATGTTTGATACCGCACGGCGAATGGGAGAAAAAAAAAATCCTCCGCATTTCTCGGTAACTTAGATGACTCGGTAGGCAGCGTCAGAAAGCCGTGTGTATATAGACTATATCCTGTCACAAAATGCGGCGAAAATCCTGCACGACGGGAAAAGTTTGATCATGTTTACATTTGGAGAGCAGCATTTACAGCGGATCTTTCAGTCTATAAAATTGGACTATAATATTGCAGTGATATTAACATACTGTACACTTGGTAACTAAATCATTTTGACTTAGGTATGTTTTTAAAAACTGAAAGAGCGCTGCTGACCACGAACTAACTTTGCAATCTGGGTAAAACAAAGGGCACTGCACTGCACACACACTTACCAAATCTGTAGACAGACAATCAAACTGGAGCTGTGTCTTTTTATTAAAAGGAGACGAGCGGTAAATCCGGATTTCACCATTTCCAGATGCGAAAAGCTCTCGGGTAAAAAATGTTCCTTACAAACGCGTTTCTGTCGCGTGTCGCGTGCTCTGTAATCCACACGTGAGTCCAGCAGCGCTCTCATAGAGGGAAAATGAAAACAAAACCTTGTTGCTGCACACCGACGACTCGTGTCTCCAAATTCTTGTTCTTTCACTTGTTTTAGCAACACAACGTGGCGTCTCTCTGCCGTCTGTACAGTGTATACAGTCTCCGGAGCTATCATGCATATTAATGAAGTTTCACGTCATACACAATAGAGCGCGCTGATTGGTTTGAAGCACGTCTTCTCATGAATTAATGCCGCACACTCAAATACGTCAGAATGTGCTCAAAAAGACAACCAGCCACTCTCCACGCTGGATTACACGCAAGTCTCTAATCGCCGTGACGCAGCTTCAAAAATTCGTTTCAAACCGGAAGAACGAATTTGCTCAAAATAACGCAAAAACAACCAATTTTCACTTTTTAGTGCAATATATGTGTCCTCATAGTGTTTATAGCAGTGTGGGGCACATATATGACTGTCAACAGCTCAAAACATGTGTTCTGGTGTTTCGTGACCCTTTAATACACGGCTGTCAATCAATTCGGTGGGCGGGGAAACTGCACTCCTACGTCACGTTGCAGTCGGCCTCAGAATGAAAGGGATTTGGATCTTATTTTAACATCAGGAAATCTAAAAAAAAGAGACTTATTGTGTTTCTCTCAGCACAATATGAGTGTGGACACACTATACTACACACAGCTCTGTCCACACAGCTCACAGATCTTCATCATAGCTGCCCTTTAAATTGCGTATTAGTACTTTAATTAAGAATGATTGTAAGTGTATATTATGGTAATATTTTTACTGATTTTAATATGAACTGAAGGGTCTTATATTATAATTATTATAGATTGTTTTCAACACACTTTTAAATATAATATTTCTAATAACTGATTTATTATCTCTTTGTCATGATGACAGCACATAATATTAGACTAGATATTCTTCAGGACACTAGTACTCAGCTTAAAGTGACATTTAAAGGCTTCACTAGGGTAATTAGGCAAGTCATTGGACAGACAATCAAGAAAAAACATTTCTTAAGGGGGCTAATAATATTGACCACAGCAGTTTTTACATTTTATTTAAAAATATATGTTAGGAAACAGGAAAATGTTGTGGAAGATTGTCTTGCTCTGTTAAACAGCGCTGGGGAAATATTTCATAATAATATTCCAAATTTCACAGCAGTGAATAATGTTGTCTTCAGCTGTATCTCTTTTGTTTAGTTTGTTGTGACACTAGAGGGCGTCCTGGTTCTAAGAATGAGCTTCATATGACCTCATGCGGTTATTCACTCATCTTCTACTGCTTCTGTCAATGGTTTAGACTTCAAATGGCATTTACACACACACACACACACACACACACACACGCACACACGCACGCACGCACGCACGCACACACGCACACACACACACACACACACACACACACACACACACACACACACACACACACACACACACACACACACACACACACACAGAATTGCATGTGTTTGTCAATATAGACATTAATAATTTATCAGTCCGTCCTTATCATACACTATGTGTGTGTGTGTCTGTGTGTGTGTCTGTATGTGTGTGCATGTGTCTGTGTGTGTATGTTTACATGTTTTGTGTGTGTATGTGTGTCTGTGTGTGTATGTGTGTGTATGTCTGTCTGTCTGTCTGTGTATGCTTGTCTGTGAGATTATGTGTGCGTGTGTGCGTGTGTGTGTGTGTGTTTTCCACAGAGTGTGTGGAGGCCGCGGGCTGTGCTGAAGCGGGTCAGGAGGTGATAGAGGATCGCAGACACACAGAAGCGTCACACAGCAAGAGCAGACATGACTTTGTCAAGAAAAATATTGAGGTATGTGGAGGTCAGTCAGACGATCAGAGCCATATGACTGAACACACACACACACACACACACACACACACACACACACACACACACACACACACACACACACACACACACACACACACACACACACACACCTTCTGCTGCGCACTGAAGCACACTTTCTGAACCAGACGGATGCAATTACCCAGAGTTCACATCACCTGAACATCATAATGACAGGCGGAGTCAGCTGCTCTCAGGGGGAGGGGCTGCTCTCCTACAGAGCATCTGATTGGACGAACATCCAGCCGAGTGTGATGTCAGCATGAGTTTTGATTTACATTCCCACTAAATAATGTTTATCTGCTTGCATTTGATCTCTTCAAATGTAATTGTAATTGCATTTATTTCATCAAAAATACAGAACAAATTATACAATAGTGAAATGTAAGTGCACTATAGAATAACTGTTCAACAGTAGTTTATCATTTAATTTAATCATTTATTCCAGTGATTTTAATAATTAATTATCAGCTTCATTACTCCAGAGTCACTTCAGAGTCACATGATCCTTCAGAAATCACTCTAATATTAATTATTATTATTATTATTATTAGTAATAGTGATAAAAGCAATAATGACTGGAGTAATACTTTTATTTGAAACTACATACAATAATAAAGCAGTTATTTAAAATTTTAATAAATATTTAACAATTTAACCATTTTTTAATTTAATAAAAGCTGCCTTGATCAAACAGAATAATTTTCTTAAAATACATGAAAAAAAACTAACCCCAAACTTTTGACGGGTAGTGTATGTATATATATATATATATATATAAAATCATAGCTAATGTATTTGAACATATATGTATATATTTGTCAAATGGTTGAAAAATATGTGTACAGCACTCAGCATATATGAGTTCACCCGCTGTCGAAAATTAATATTTTATCCATTTCTCAGTCAATATAGTTAATAATATTGGTTAATTTAAACAGATCAGTTTTATTAAACAGTTATGTTCATTAAAATAAGAGTTTGGTCATTGAACATATTCAGCAATAGAAAGATAATTAAAGTTCACACCAGTTATTGCAAAAAATACCCATCACAAACTCCAAAAATTCAACTAAATTGTATATTTTTATGTTTGTTTTAAATTTTGCTGATTATTAAGTTTTTATGTAATATTTTCCCCATTATAATGTGTGTGTGGTGATGTGTGTGCTGTGATCTTCAGTGTATGTTGTTAGATGAGTTGATCAGTTTTGTCTTTGGTTCCGGCTAATCTACTGTATCTGTACATATATATTACTGTAAAGCATCCTGTAGACAATATTACTGTAGAAGAGAGATCTGTGAGGGGGTGGAACTCATTTATGTACATATACTGTATACAGGGAGCGCAGAATTATTAGGCAAGTTGTATTTTTGAGGATTAATTTTATTATTGAACAACAACCATGTTCTCAATGAACCCAAAAAACTCATTAATATCAAAGCTGAATATTTGTGGAAGTAGTTTTTAGTTTGTTTTTAGTTTGAGCTATTTTAGGAGGATATCTGTGTGTGCAGGTGACTATTACTGTGCAGAATTATTAGGCAACTTAACAAAAAACAAATATATCCCCATTTCAATGATTTATTTTCACCAGTGAAACCAATATAACATCTCAACATTCACAAATAGACATTTCTGACATTCAAAAACAAAACAAAAACAAATCAGTGACCAATATAGCCACCTTTCTTTGCAAGGACACTCAAAAGCCTGCCATCCATGGATTCTGTCAGTGTTTTGATCTGTTCACCATCAACATTGCGTGCAGCAGCAGCCACAGCCTCCCAGACACTGTTCAGAGAGGTGGACTGTTTTCCCTCCTTGTAAATCTCACATTTGATGATGGACCACAGGTTCTCTATGGGGTTCAGCTCAGGTGAACAAGGAGGCCATGTCATTAGTTTTTCTTCTTTTAGACCCTTTCTTGCCAGCCACGCTGTGGAGTACTTGGACGCGTGTGATGGAGCATTGTCCTGCATGAAGATCATGTTTTTCTTGAAGGATGCAGACTTCTTCCTGTACCACTGCTTGAAGGTGTCTTCCAGAAACTGGCAGTAGGACTGGGAGTTGAGCTTGACTCCATCCTCAACCCGAAAAGGCCCCACAAGCTCATCTTTGATGATACCAGCCCAAACCAGTACTCCACCTCCACCTTGCTGGCGTCTGAGTCGGACTGGAGCTCTCTGCCCTTTACCGATCCAGCCAGGGGCCCATCAAGACTCACTCTCATTTCATCAGTCCATAAAACCTTAGAAAAATCAGTCTTGAGATATTTCTTGGCCCAGTCTTGACGTTTCAGCTTGTGTGTCTTGTTCAGTGGTGGTGGTTTTTCAGCCTTTCTTACCTTGGCCATGTCTCTGAGTATTGCACACCTTGTGCTTTTGGGCACTCCAGTGATGTTGCAGCTCTGAAATATGGCAAAACTGGTGGCAAGTGGCATCTTGGCAGCTGCACGCTTGACTTTTCTTAGTTCATGGGCAGTTTATTTTGGTTTTTCCAGACGCTTCTTGCGACCCTGTTGACTATTTTGAATGAAACGCTTGATTGTTGGATGATCACGCTTCAGAAGCTTGGCAATTTTAAGAGTGCTGCATCCCTCTGCAAGATATCTCACTATTTTTGACTTTTCGGAGCCTGTCAAGTCCTTCTTTTGACCCATTTTGCCAAAGGAAAGGAAGTTGCCTAATAATTATGCACACCTGATATAGGGTGTTGATGTCATTAGACCACACCCCTTCTCATTACAGAGATGCACATCACCTAATATGCTTAATTGGTAGTAGGCTTTCGAGCCTATACAGCTTGGAGTAAGACAACATGCATAAAGAGGATGATGTGCTCAAAATACTCATTTGCCTAATAATTCTGCACTGCCTGTATATATATGTTGCGTATATGACATTATTCATATATGTGAAATCCGAACATGAACTTATCTTTGATTTGCATTAGTGTGTGTTTGTGTTTGTTCAGCTGGCAGGAGCGTCAGGAAGCTCAGTTTTTCTCACGCAGCAGGAGAAAGAGAGAATCGAGGATCTGCTGAAAGATCTGGAGGAAGAGCTTCTGGAGGAACCTCAGGTACAGCTCTGATAACAGCACATGTACAGTCAGATTATCTTAAATCTCCATATAATTAACACTGACTGTGCTCATTTTATTTTTATTTTTCATTTATTAGTTTTTCAGTTTGCATTTTACTACAGGTTACATAATATATAACAATCATAAACACAGCAAACATTTTACATCCCAAAAACCCTCCCACCACCCCATCCCCAATGAAGGGAATAAAGGAAATAATAATAATAATAATAACATAAAAATAAGATAATGAATAAATAAATATAAAATAAAATAATAACAAATAAAGTAGTAATAATAAAATAAAAAATGGATAGCATTAAAAATAGACATATACTTATACTGCATGTGTGCATACTAGGGCTGGGCAAACATTTATCACAATTAAACAACAAAAAGAAGTTTATGTTGACATAATATATGTGTGTGTGTGTGTGTGTGTGTGTGTGTGTGTGTGTGTGTGTGTGTGTGTGTGTGTGTGTGTGTGTGTGTGTGTGTGTGTGTGTGTGTGTGTGTGTATGTGTGTGTACTGTGCTTATGTATGCACTCTGTGTACTGTGCTATGTAAAAACACACAGGCATGTATATATTTGAGCATTTATTTATATTTAGATATAAAATATATGTGTATATGACATAAATTTAAATACATATGTAGCAAAATGGTTTTGTTGCTGGGTTCTCACCTGTCCTTGTAATAAATGTCTTCATTTTAGTTTAATTTTAAAATAAGGAAGGTGGAGTTGTATCTTTGTCATGATGACAGCACATAATATTAGACTAGATATTCTCCAAGACACTAGTATTCAGCTTAAAGTCACATTTAAAGGCTTCACTAGGGTAATTAGGGTAAAGTTAGGGTAATTAGGCAAGTCATTGTATAACAGTGGTTTGTTCTGGAGACAATCCAAAACTAATATTGCTGAAGGGGCTAATAATATTGACCTTAAAATGAGTTTAAAACTATTAAAAACTGCTTTTATTCTACCCCAAATAAAACAAATAAGACTTTCTCCAGAAGAAACAATATTAGAGGAAATACTGTGAATGTTTTTTGCTCTGTTAATCAGCACTCGGGAAATATTTCAACAGTAGGATGAATAACTTTGCCTTCAACTGTATGTGTGCTGTTGATCCGGAAAACACACGAGTAGCTTCTGTTTCATGCTGACTTTAAGAGAGAGTTCGTCATATGAAAGTGTCATATAAACACACCATTGACCAGTGAATGAACACATCTTCTGCTCTGTTTGCTCTGGCTTTCACTGTTGAACGTCCTTCAGGTGTTTTGTGTTACGTCGCTCTTTGGTTTTCTTCTGTTTATGAGCTCTTTTCATCTGATTCTGATCTCTCCGCCACATGAATTGGCCTTTACGTTTATAACATCCTTCTCTCCCCTGCAAACCGTATTCTGTAATTATGCACGGAAACCGAACAGAACCGCAGATGCTTGGATCCTCCTCTGTGTCCGACCGGGACTTCCTGTTATTGCAGGAAGCTGTGGACGGTCAGGAGATGTTTGATGTGTTTTGGACTCATAATGAAGTTTTTCTCTGCGTGTGTTTGACTCTTTGACCCTTCAGACTGAGACTCAGACTCAACTATGTCAGTTTGACAGTGAATGTTTTAGCAGACTGACTTCTAGCAGACAGTGAGAGCTTTCTGTCAACACTGAAGTCATTTTTATATAGACAGCCATTTTTACTACAGAAAGCCCCAGCTTCTTCAGCAGAGGTTTTTTCAATTCATTTTCCCACTGGGATATTAAAGGTGTCATAGAATGGAAATCTGTACACGAACATTTGATAAACCATGTTGTTTAAGTTACTGTTAAACTTTTTTAACCATAACAAAGGTTAACAGAGTTGACGGTAGCAGAGTTGACAAGAACAAAGTTACAGAGAACAGAGTTGACAGAAACATTCATTCATTCATTTTCTTGTCGGCTTTGTCCCTTGTGGGGTCGCCACAGCGGAATGAACCGCCAATTTATCCAGCACGATTTTACAGATGCCCTTCCAGCCGCAACCCATCTCTGGGAACTTCCACACACACATTCACACTCATACACTATGGACAATTTAGCTTACCCAATTCACCTGTACTGCATGTCTTTGGACTGTGGGGGAAACCGGAGCACCCGGAGGAAACCCACGCAAACGCAGGGAGAAAATGCAAACTCCACACAGAAACGCCAACTGACCCAGCCCAGCCGAAGTTCGAACCTGCGACCCAGCGACGTTCTTGCTGTGAGGCAACAGCACTACCTACTGCGCCACTGCGTTGCCCTGACAGAAACATAGTTGACGATAACAGGGTTGACAATTACAGAGTTGACTTTAGCAAACTTGACGGTGACAGATTTGACCGTGACAGAGTTGGTGATAACAAAGTTGACGGTAGCAGAGTTGACGGTAGCAGAGTTGACAGTATCAGAGTTGATGGTAAAAGAGTTGACTTAGCAGAGTTGATGGTAAAAGAGTTGACTGTAACAAAGTTGACGGTAGCGGAGTGGACAGTTACAGAGTTGATGATAACAGAGTTGACAGTGACAGAATTGATGGTAGCAAAGATGATAACGGGGTTGACAATTACAGAGTTGACTGTAGCAGAGTTGACAGTGACATGGTTGATGGTAGCAAAGTTGACAATTACAGAGTTGACTTTAGCAAACTTGACGATAACAGAGTTGACGATAACAGAGTTGACAATAGCAGAGTTGACGGTAGCAGAGTTGATGAGAACAAAGTTGACGGTAGCGGAGTGGACGGTTACAGAGTTGACGATAACAAAGTTGATGGTATCAGAGTTGATGGTAACAGAGTTGGCGATAGCAGAGTTGACGGTAACAGAGTTGACGACAGTGGAGTGGACGGTTACAGAGTTGATGATAACAGAGTTGGCGATAGCAGAGTTGACGGTAACAGAGTTGACGCCAGTGGAGTGGACGGTTACAGAGTTGATGATAACAGAGTTGACTGTAGCAGAGTTGATGGTAACAGAGTTGACGATAGTGGAGTGGACGGTTACAGAGTTGATGATAACAGAGTTGACTGTAGCAGAGTTGATGGTAGCAGAGTTGATGGTAACAGAGTTGACGATAGTGGAGTGGACGGTTACAGAGTTGATGATAACAAAGTTGACGGTTTCAGAGTTGATGGTAACAGAGTTGATGGTAACAGATTTGATGGTAGCGGAGTGGACGGTTACAGAGTTGACGGTAGCAGAGTTGATGGTAACAGATTTGATGGTAGCAGAGTGGACGGTTACAGAGTTGACGGTAGCAGAGTTGACGATAACAAAGTTGACGGTAGCAGAGTTGATGGTAACAAATTTGATGGTAGCGGAGTGGACGGTAGCAGAGTGGACGGTAGCAGAGTGGACGGTAGCAGAGTTGACGATAACAAAGTTGACGATAACAAAGTTGACGATAACAGAGTTGACGGTAGCAGAGTTGACGATAACAAAGTTGACGATAGCAGAGTTGACGATAGCAGAGTTGACGATAACAGAGTTGAAGGTAGCGAGTTGACGATAACAAAGTTGACCTAGCAGAGTTGACGATAACAGAGTTGACGATAACAGAGTTGACGATAACAGAGTTGACGATAACAGAGTTGAAGGTAGGAGAGTTGACGGCAGCAGAGTTGACTGTAGCAGAGTTGACGATAACAAAGTTGACGATAACAAAGTTGACGATAACAGAGTTGAAGGTAGCAGAGTTGACGATAACAAAGTTGACGATAGCAGAGTTGACGATAACAGAGTTGACGATAACAGAGTTGAAGGTAGCGAGTTGACGATAACAAAGTTGACCTAGCCGAGTTGACGATAACAAAGTTGACCTAGCAGAGTTGACGATTGCAGAGTTGACGCTAACAGAGTTGATGATTGCAGAGTTGACGATAACAGAGTTGACGATAACAGAGTTGACGATAGCAGAGTTGACGATAGCAAAGTTGACGATAGCTGAGTTGACGATAGCTGAGTTGACAATAGCAGAGTTGACGGTAACAGAGTTGACATTAACAGAGTTGACATTAACAGAGTTGACATTAACAGAGTTGACGGTAACAGAGTTGACGGTAACAGAGTTGACGGTAACAGAGTTGACCTAGCAGAGTTGACGATAACAGAGTTGACGAAAACAGAGTTGACGGTAACAGAGTTGACGGTAACAGAGTGGACGATAACAGAGTGGACGATAACAGAGTTGACGGTAACAGAGTTGACGGTAACAGAGTTGACGGTAACAGAGTTGACGATAGCAGAGTTGACGGTAACAGATTTGATGGTAGCGGAGTGGACGGTTACAGAGTTGACGATAACAGAGTGGACGATAACAGAGTGGACGGTAGCAGAGTTGACGATAACAGAGTTGACGGTAACAGAGTTGACGGTAACAGAGTTGACGATAACAGAGTTGACGATAGCAGAGTTGACGATAGCAGAGTTGACGATAGCAGAGTTGACGATAGCAGAGTTGACGATAGCAGAGTTGACGATAGCAGAGTTGACGGTAGCAGATTTGACGGTAGCAGAGTTGACGGTAGCAGAGTTGATGATAACAAAGTTGATGGTATCAGAGTTGATGGTAGCAGATTTGATGGTAGCGGAGTGGACGGTTACAGAGTTGACGGTAGCAGAGTTGATGGTAACAGATTTGATGGTAGCGGAGTGGACGGTAGCAGAGTTGACGGTAGCAGAGTTG
>CAIGQS010000201.1:0-42500 GCA_903798195.1 Danio kyathit
TGGATAAGTTGGCGGTTTGTTCCACTATGGAGACCCCTGAAGAATAAAGGGATTAAGCCGAAAAGAAAATGAATGAATGAATGAATAAAATCAGCTTTACAGAATCTAGTTGATATAGCACCTGAAGTAATCTGATTACTTTTGGATTACGATTTTAAAACATTTATGCTAATATAATTTGGTGACTTTTGGATTACATTTAGATTACTTTAATACATTTATGCTAATATAATTTGGTGACTTTTGGATTACATTTAGATTACTTTAATACATTTATGCTAATATAATTTGGTGACTTTTGGATTACATTTATATTACTTTAATACATTTATGCTAATATAATCTGGCTAATTTTGGATTACATTTAGATTACTTTAATACATTTAAGCTAATATAATCTGGTGACTTTTGGATTACATTTAGATTACTTTAATACATTTATGCTAATATAATTTGGTGACTTTTGGATTACATTTAGATTACTTTAATACATTTATGCTAATATAATCTGGTGACTATTGATTTACATTTAGATTACTTTAATACATTTATGCTAATATAATCTGGTGACTTTTGGATTACATTTAGATTACTTTAATACATTTATGCTAATATGATCTGGCTAATTTTGGATTACATTTAGATTACTTTAATACATTTATGCTAATATAATCTGGTGACTTTTGGATTACATTTAGATTAATACATTTATGCTAATATAATTTGGTGACTTTTGGATTACATTTAGATTACTTTAATACATTTATGCTAATATAATCTGGTGACTTTTGGATTACATTTAGATTACTTTAATACATTTATGCTAATATAATCTGGTGACTTTTGGATTACATTTAGATTACTTTAATACATTTATGCTAATATAATTTGGTGACTTTTGGATTACATTTAGATTACTTTAATACATTTATGCTAATATAATTTGGTGACTTTTGGATTACATTTAGATTACTTTAATACATTTATGCTAATATAATTGGTGACTTTTGGATTACATTTATATTACTTTAATACATTTATGCTAATATAATCTGGCTAATTTTGGATTACATTTAGATTACTTTAATACATTTAAGCTAATATAATCTGGTGACTTTTGGATTACATTAGATTACTTTAATACATTTATGCTAATATAATTTGGTGACTTTTGGATTACATTTAGATTACTTTAATACATTTATGCTAATATAATTTGGTGACTTTTGGATTACATTAGATTACTTTAATACATTTATGCTAATATAATCTGGTGACTATTGATTTACATTTAGATTACTTTAATACATTTATGCTAATATAATCTGGTGACTTTTGGATTACATTTAGATTACTTTAATACATTTATGCTAATATGATCTGGCTAATTTTGGATTACATTTAGATTACTTTAATACATTTATGCTAATATAATCTGGTGACTTTTGGATTACATTTAGATTAATACATTTATGCTAATATAATTTGGTGACTTTTGGATTACATTTAGATTACTTTAATACATTTATGCTAATATAATCTGGTGACTTTTGGATTACATTTAGATTACTTTAATACATTTATGCTAATATAATCTGGTGACTTTTGGATTACATTTAGATTACTTTAATACATTTATGCTAATATAATTTGGTGACTTTTGGATTACATTTAGATTACTTTAATACATTTATGCTAATATAATTTGGTGACTTTGGATTACATTTAGATTACTTTAATACATTTATGCTAATATAATTTGGTGACTTTTGGATTACATTTAGATTACTTTAATACATTTATGCTAATATAATCTGGCTAATTTTGGATTACATTTAGATTACTTTAATACATTTATGCTAATATAATCTGGTGACTTTTGGATTACATTTAGATTACTTTAATACATTTATGCTAATATAATTTGGTGACTTTTGGATTACATTTAGATTACTTTAATACATTTATGCTAATATAATCTGGCTAATTTTGGATTACATTTAGATTACTTTAATACATTTATGCTAATATAATCTGGTGACTTTTGGATTACATTTAGATTACTTTAATACATTTTTGCTAATATAATCTGGTGACTTTTGGATTACATTTAGATTACTTTAATACATTTATGTTAATATGATCTGGCTAATTTTGGATTACATTTAGATTACTTTAATACATTTATGCTAATATAATCTGGTGACTTTTGGATTACATTTAGATTACTTTAATACATTTATGCTAATATAATTTGGTGACTTTTGGATTACATTTAGATTACTTTAATACATTTATGCTAATATAATCTGGTGACTTTTGGATTACATTTAGATTACTTTAATACATTTATGCTAATATAATCTGGTGACTTTTGGATTACATTTAGATTACTTTAATACATTTATGCTAATATAATTTGGTGACTTTGGATTACATTTAGATTACTTTAATACATTTATGCTAATATAATCTGGTGACTTTTGGATTACATTTAGATTACTTTAATACATTTATGCTAATATAATTTGGTGACTTTTGGATTACATTTAGATTACTTTAATACATTTATGCTAATATAATTTGGTGACTTTTGGATTACATTTATATTACTTTAATACATTTATGCTAATATAATCTGGCTAATTTTGGATTACATTTAGATTACTTTAATACATTTATGCTAATATAATCTGGTGACTTTTGGATTACATTTAGATTACTTTAATACATTTATGCTAATATAATCTGGCTAATTTTGGATTACATTTAGATTACTTTAATACATTTATGCTAATATAATCTGGTGACTATTGGATTACATTTAGATTACTTTAATACATTTATGCTAATATAATCTGGTGACTTTTGGATTACATTTAGATTACTTTAATACATTTATGCTAATATGATCTGGCTAATTTTGGATTACATTTAGATTACTTTAATACATTTATGCTAATATAATCTGGCTAATTTTGGATTACATTTAGATTACTTTAATACATTTATGCTAATATAATCTGGCTACTTTTGGATTACATTTAGATTACTTTAATACATTTATGCTAATATAATTTGGTGACTTTTGGATTACATTTAGATTACTTTAATACATTTATGCTAATATAATCTGGTGACTATTGGATTACATTTAGATTATTCATTCATTCATTCATTTTCTTGTCGGCTTTGTCCCTTGCGGGGTCGCCACAGCGGAATGAACCGCCAACTTATCCAGCACGATTTTACGCAGCGGATGCCCTTCCAGCCGCAACCCATCTCTGGGAACTTCCACACACACATTCACACTCATACACTATGGACAATTTAGCTTACCCAATTCACCTGTACTGCATGTCTTTGGACTGTGGGGGAAACCGGAGCACCCGGAGGAAACCCACGCGAACCCAGGGAGACATGCAAACTCCACACAGAAACGCCAACTGACCCAGCCCAGCCGAGGTTCGAACCTGCGACCCAGCGACGTTCTTGCTGTGAGGCAACAGCACTACCTACTGCGCCACTGGGTTGCCACATTTAGATTACTTTAATACATTTATGCTAATATAATCTGGTGACTTTTGGATTACATTTAGATTACTTTAATACATTTATGCTAATATAATCTGGCTAATTTTGGATTACATTTAGATTACTTTAATACATTTATGCTAATATAATCTGGCTAATTTTGGATTACATTTAGATTACTTTAATACATTTATGCTAATATAATCTGGTGACTTTGGATTACATTTAGATTACTTTAATACATTTATGCTAATATAATCTGGTGACTTTTGGATTACATTTAGATTACTTTAATACATTTATGCTAATATAATCTGGTGACTTTTGGATTACATTTAGATTACTTTAATACATTTATGCTAATATAATCTGGCTAATTTTGGATTACATTTAGATTACTTTAATACATTTATGCTAATATAATCTGGCTACTTTTGGATTACATTTAGATTACTTAATACATTTATGCTAATATAATCTGGCTAATTTTGGATTACATTTAGATTACTTTAATACATTTATGCTAATATAATCTGGCTAATTTTGGATTACATTTAGATTACTTTAATACATTTATGCTAATATAATCTGGCTACTTTTGGATTACATTTAGATTACTTTAATGCATTTATGCTAATATAATCTGGCTAATTTTGGATTACATTTAGATTACTTTAATACATTTATGCTAATATAATCTGGTGAATTTTGGATTACATTTAGATTACTTTAATACATTTATGCTAATATAATCTGACTAATTTTGGATTACATTTAGATTACTTTAATACATTTATGCTAATATAATCTGGTGACTTTTGGATTACATTTAGATTACTTTAATACATTTATGCTAATATAATCTGGCTAATTTTGGATTACATTTAGATTACTTTAATACATTTATGCTAATATAATCTGGCTACTTTTGGATTACATTTAGATTACTTTATACATTTATGCTAATATAACCGGCTAATTTTGGATTACATTTAGATTACTTTATTACATTTATGCTAATATAACCGGCTAATTTTGGATTACATTTAGATTACTTTAATACATTTATGCTAATATAATCTGGCTAATTTTGGATTACATTTAGATTACTTTAATACATTTATGCTAATATAATCTGGCTACTTTTGGATTACATTTAGATTACTTTAATACATTTATGCTAATATAATCTGGCTAATTTTGGATTACATTTAGATTACTTTAATACATTTATGCTAATATAATCTGGCTAATTTTGGATTACATTTAGATTACTTTAATACATTTATGCTAATATAATCTGGCTACTTTTGGATTACATTTAGATTACTTTAATGCATTTATGCTAATATAATCTGGCTAATTTTGGATTACATTTAGATTACTTTAATACATTTATGCTAATATAATCTGGTGACTTTTGGATTACATTTAGATTACTTTAATACATTTATGCTAATATAATCTGGACTAATTTTGGATTACATTTAGATTACTTTAATACATTTATGCTAATATAATTGGTGGACTTTTGGATTACATTTAGATTACTTTAATTACATTTATGCTAATATAATTCTGGCTACTTTTGGATTACATTTAGATTACTTTATTACATTTATGCTAATATAATCTGGCTACTTTTGGATTACATTTAGATTACTTTAATACATTTATGCTAATATAACCGGCTAATTTTGGATTACATTTAGATTACTTTAATACATTTATGCTAATATAATCTGGCTAATTTTGGATTACATTTAGATTACTTTAATACATTTATGCTAATATTATCTGGCTACTTTTGGATTACTATTTTAATATGGTTATGCTAATATAATCTGAATACTTTGTGAGTGTATGAGTGTGCGTTCGCTGTGTTTGTGAACTGCTCTTCAGTGCAGTGTTAATGTGTTTAACTCTCTCTGAGGATGAAATGATGAACACATGATGAGGAGCCGCTCCTGAAATGTCCAGAAGCATTTATGAAGAGCTTTTATGATTTCACCAGGATGTGTGCATGTGTGTGTGTGTGTGTGTGTGTGAGAATGTGTCTGTGTGTTTGCTGAGGGGCAGATGGCAGATATACCACATATTGATTCTGGGAGAAGTGCAGGAATTACAGAGATCTCTCTCTCTCTCTCTCTCTCTCTCTGTGTGTGTTTATCTGAAGGTTGTCCATTAGTTGCTGTACAGACTGTGTGTGTGTGTGTGTGTGTGTGTGTGTGTGTGTGTGTGTGTGTGTGTGTGTGTGTGTGTGTGTGTGTGTGTGTGTGTGTGTGTGTGTGTATCAGATTTCTGTGCCTGTCTTCCAGTCTAATGCACAGCTAATAACAGAGGTCAACACACACACATTGACATGCACACAGTATCCCACTCTCTCTCTCTCTCTCTCTCTCTCTCACACACACACACACACACACACACACTCACACAGAACCAGTGGTGGAAAGTATCATTACTTGCCTAAAATGTAGTGCAGTAGAGTAAAAGTATCTGCTGTAAATATTACTCAAAGTATGAGTGAAAGTAGAGCTTTCAAAAGTCTTCAAGAGTAGTGAGTATTGAGTATTACGCTGTATAAAGCTGATGCATTTACATGTCATTTGTGGATGTGTGTAAACGTAACATTCTGTAGTGCATCTAGTGATTGCCCAGCAGGAACACAACATCGTGAGACATTAATATTAGGATAGATTTAGGTTGTGACGTCAGGTGATCAAAATTCAATGTCTAGCCAGCGTCTAAGGACAACGTTATTTTGATGTCCAATAATGACGTTGATATTTGGTTGATTTTAGGTTGTTGGAAAGGGACCAAAATCCAACATCGAGCCAACATCTTAAACCAGCGTCATATTGACGTCACATACTGACATTTATTCATCAGGTACGGCAACCAAAACCCAACATCTGATGATGTCATAGTGGAAACATCCACACAACGTCAAGCTGGAACATCATTAGAGGTTGATATTTGGCTGGTTTTAGGTTGGACGTTGATTTTCATTTTTAGACAAAATGCAACAGTCCCCATGACGTTACGGTACAACATCAACCTGACGTCACGTTGACGTCCTGTGCCTGCAGGGTGTTTAAGGCCACATCATACAGTAAACATCCGTCATCGTCTCATCAGTGACCTGCATCTAAACAGTCTCTGGATCAGTGTGTGTAAAGATTTTGGACATCTTCATGGACACTTTTAACCCTTCCAAACAGCTAACTGCAATTATGAATGGCCCATGTCTTGAGGTAGTTTAGTATGATGTGATTTACCTTCTGTGTGTGATCTGATTGGACAGGAATCACAGGACTGAGTTTTCTAATCCACATAGACAAGAAATAATAGAGTAGTGATGCAGGATGAAGGACAGTAGAGGGGTAAACGTACTGATACTGCAGTACAAATGTACTCAAGAGGAGGTAAAAGTACACATTATTAAAACTACTTAATTACACTTTCCTGAGAAAAGCTACCCGAACAACATAAAATGTTTGGATAACATTGTAATAAACTGTGTGTGTGTGTGTGTGTGTGTGTGTGTGTGTGTGTGTGTGTGTGTGTGTGTGTGTGTGTGTGTGTAAGCTGCTGTTTTGAGAGATTTGCAGAGCACTGAAGTTGAGCAGAAAGTGCTGAAATGTGTCTCTGTAAAGCTGCTTAAAGCTGAATCTCCTTCCACAGCTTTTCAAGCACAAACTCACACAACTTACAGGATTAATTAAGCAGAAAAGAGCTGAGAGTGTGTGTGTGTGTGTGTGTGTGTGTGTGTGTGTGTGTGTGTGTGTGTGTGTGTGTGTGTGTGTGTGTGTGTGTGTGTGTGTGTGTGTGTGTGTGTGTGTGTGGAGAGAGAGTGAGTGAGCACATTTGTATTATATTATGCTTTATATAAATATTTACATTTCCGGCTGGAAGGGCATTCACTGCGTAAAACATGTGCTGGATAAGTTGGCGATTCATGCCGCTGTGGCGACCCCAGAATAATAAAGGGACTAAGCTGAAAAGAAAATGAATGAATGATAAATATATACAGCTAAAGTCAGATTGATTTGCCCTCCTGTGAATATTTTTCTTCTTCTTTAAAAATTTCCCAAATGATGTTGAACAGATTCAGGAATTTTTCACAGTATTTCCTATAATATTTTTTCTTCTGGAGAAAGTCTTATTTGTTTTATTTCAGCTAGAATAAAAGCAGCTTTTGAATTTTTTTTCTTCCTTCATCTTACCCCAGACATGCTCAATAATGTTGATGTCTGGTGACTGGGCTGGCCAATGCTGGAGCACTTTTGCGTTCAGGAGCTTTGATGTGGAGGCTGAAGTCTGAGAAGGAGCACTATCCTGCTGGAGAATTGTCCCTCTCCTGTGGTTTGTAATGTAATGGGCAGCACAAATGTCTTGATACCTCAGGCTGTTGATGTTGATCATCCACTCTGCAGATCTCTCGCACGCCCCCATACTGAATGAACCCCAAACCATGATGTCTCCTTCACCAAACTTGACTGATTTCTGTGAGAATCTTGGTCCATGCTGGTTCCAGTAGGTCTTCTGCAGTATTGGTGATGATTGATGCAGATCAGCAGATGATTCAGCTGAGAAATCCACCTTCTGACACACACATGATCAACTAGAAGTCGAGTTATTATGTGCTGCTCTCACAACTGAGATCCACCACAAGACTTGTGTCAGCAAGTGTAATCTGCTTTCATGCATTTTAAACAGCAGTTTACTCTAATGTAATCTGATTGTGTGATTCAGATTAGATATAATCCGTCACCACCACAGCTCTGCTCCACAGATATGAAAGAGACCACAGATCATTAAAACTGAAGATGAGCAGCTCTCTGATCTTCATCTGGACACACACACTCGGCTGTAATGACCACACACACACCACCTTCTGATCATTTTTGTGTCTCCGGGAACAAAACAACATACAGAGAGAATAGAAGAGGCAGACTGCAGAGAAAAACACTTACAGCACAAATCAATCACAGCAAACAGCGGTTTCATCATCATAATACACTGAAAACACTGTAAAAGAGTCGTGGAGGGAGAAGTTTGACATGTAAAAGAGTTCACAGTGTTATAAAAACATTCTGTAAGTTCAACACTTTGTGGTTCCTCCATATTAAAAACCATATTATGCAGAAATGACTCTTATGTGGCGTTTAACCCCAGTAGTGTGTGTGTGTGTGTGTGTGTGTGTGTGTGTGTGTGTGTGTGTGTGTGTGTGTGTGTGTGTGTGTGTGAATATCTCCAGCCTCTGATGCTCCACATGAATGATTTGTGTTTGTTCTAATCAGACTTGATGAATGAAACACTTTGATTGACATTCTCCCTTTGTGCGTGTCATCAGAGGGGGAAAGCCCCGCCCACTAGTGTCCATCTCTCCCTCATTAGCATAAACAGCAGCCCTGAGTGAGAAGCAGCCGTCTGTCCATTAGCCATTAGAGTGTTTGAGCTGCTGAAGATCATGGCTGTTTCTCAATTCCAAGAACGCTGAGAGCGGACTTGCGTTCTTGTGGAGACTGGTCTTGCCAGGTGTCCTCAGTAGAACGAACTCGGGAGACCACGAGAACAGAGAACGCGTCCTGTGAGAAATGAGATGCTGCGTTCTTCCCAGGTTGTTCCTGATGGTCACGTGACCTTCACGCGTTTTAAATAAAAAATGATTTTAAACATTACAGCATTTATACAATGATTTATTGTTTTTCCCCTTTTCAAAATATATATTATGCATTACACAAACATTATAAATATACGTTGCACAATACAAATAAAACTGATTTTAATACGAATTTGAGCAAACAAACACTGTTAATGTGTTTATTCCTTTATTAAGATGTCCATGGTAATGTGTATATTCACCGTTTCATTTAGGGAAACTCTTGAGGTAAATAAGTGATATCTCTGAACTTTAATAATAAATCTAAATAAAACGCTGCGCTTCCCACCTCCAATCGCAATGACTTCTGGGACTTCTAGAGCGAGATCGGTGCTCAAGTCTGCATCGGTGCGTCCTCGATATCAAGAACACATCCGGGAAGTTTCACGCGTCCTCTGTACTTGCGATCTTGAGTATTGGAACTGAACTTTGGCAGCTGATGATGACGTTACAGGAGAACACGAGGACGCAAGACCGCTGAAGAACACATATTGAGAAACAGCCAATGTCAGCATAGACTAAGAGGATTATAGATGTGGAGTTTTAGATGAAGCAGCGACAGGAGCGACATAGACTGACAGAAGCATGAAGCACACATGCACACCTGACCAGCACTGACAACACACACACTGCTGTTTTACATCTGTGACTCACAGTGTCTCTCATTTGCATTTAAAGCGACAGTCACTAAAACACCACAATTAGGATCAAATCCTGAAAGGGTCAGTTTCAGAGAGTTAGAGAGCATTATCTGTGTGATATTCTCAGCTCAAACACACACACACACTCTACAGACAGCAGAGACGCATTTACAGTTTGTAAAGAGGTATAATAGGTCTCCTTTAAAGGAAAAACTACAGATTTTGGAATGTTCCACTCTATGATGTAATAAGCGGGATAAGCTCCGCCTCCTTAGAAAATCAACATACAACTCTGATTGGATTGATTCTCTGACTCGTCTTCATCATCTGACACACTGCACTCTCAGAAAAAAAGGTAGACGGTGGTACAAATAATGCTCCTTAAGGAGGAGTTTTGTACGTTTGTAAAGGTTGTACCTCATATGGTACAGAAAGCCCTCTTATAATACTGTTCTCTACCTTTTATGGTCCAATTGAAATGAAGATACAAAATTGTTCTCATAAAAAAGGCAAATGAGACAACTCCTTTATTACAATACCTATGAAAATAAATATGACTGGAAAGGCAAGTGATTTATTTCCATATTAAAACATGAATTTAAAAGCTTATGTTTAAAGAAACTCATAAACATGAATTATTAAGTTCAATAATGCAAAACAACTGGTAACACAAAACTATAGCTACTGTAAACTGAACATTTAAGGCATTTTAAATAAACATTTGGGAAGCATTTTGACACTGTTAAGGTACAGAGTGTCTTGTGTGGTGCCTTCATGGATCAGATTTTTACCTTTAATGAAGTACAATATTGTATCTGCAGGTTTTAAAAACCAAAGGTTCATTTTGTTTTCCCATGGTACAAATCATGTCCTTAAAGGTACAAACTGCAATGGTACAAATGTGTTTCTCTGTTTTAAAGTGTCACGAAACACCAGAACACATGTTTTGAACTGTTGTCAGTCATATCTGTGCCCCACGCTGCTATAAACACTATCAGGACACATATATTGCACTAAACAGTGAAAATTGGTTGTTTTTGCGTTATTTTGAGCAAATTTGTTCTTCCAGTTTGAAACTAATTTTTGAAGCTGCGTCACGGCGATTACATACTTGTGTGTAAATCCAGCGTGGAGAGTGGCTGTCTGTACCTGCGAGTGCATCGTGACGTCTCTGAGTGTGCAGCATTAATTCATGAGAAAGACTTGGCTCAAACCAATCAGCGCGCTCTATTGTGTATGACGTGCAACTTCATTAATATGCATGATAGCCACGAAGACTGTTTACCTGTTACAGTGTTCAGACGGCAGAGAAACGCCACGTTGTGTTGCCAAAACAAGTGAAAGAACAAGAATTTGGAGACACAAGTCGTCAGTGTTGTGTTTATTAATGTGCTGCAACGAAGGTTTTGTTTTCATTTCCTGCTATGAGAGCGCTGCTGGACTCACGTGTGGATTACAGTGCACGCCACAGAAATATGTTTGTAAGGAACATTTTAACCCGAGAGCTTTTCGCATCTGGAAATGATGAAATCTGGATTTGACGCTCGTCTCCTTTTAAGAAAGACGCGGCTCCAGTTGGTGTTGATTGTCCTGTCTCTACACATTTGGTAAGTGTGTGTGATCAGTGCCCTTTGTTTAACCCAGATGGCAAAGTTAGTTCATATTATCAGCAGAGCTCTTTCAGTTTTTAAAGACAGACCTTAGTCTAAATGATTTAGTTACTAAGTTTACAGTGTGTTAATACCACTGCAATATTATAGACTGAAAGATGCGCTGTAAATGCTGCTCTCCGAATGTAAACATGTAAACACAGAAATCAAGCTATTACTGTCGTGTAGGATTTTCACAGCATTTTGTGACAGGATAGTCTATACACACACGGCTTTCTGACGCTGCCTACCGAGTGCCTAAGTTACAGAGAAATGCAGAGGATTTTTTCTCCTATTCGCCGTGCGGTATCAAACACTCCATTAAACTCCACTCTCCAGCACTTCCTCGCTTTCAATATCTCGTTTGTCATGGGGGACATGCAGGAAATGTTCCTGAATAAAAGTGAAAGTGCCAAACTGCAGTTAGAGTCTACAAATTAATAATTTGGCAAATAATTGGATTACTGATGCCCATGTAAACACAGTCACTGTCTTTCTCCTCTGCGTCTGTGTGTTTGTTTTGCCTCTGTGTAAATCAGCGCATGCTCAAATGGAAACTCCCATATTTGCAAACCCTTCCCTCTTTCCCTCCCCTGACACTCCCACCTAAACAGAGCTGGACACGCCCACTTTCCTGACATTTTCCAAACTAGAGGTGTGAAAACAGCCTGCTGAGACAGGGGGGTTTCGTGGCCCTTTAAGGTACAAATCTGCTCCATAAAAAGGTGCTGCCCCAGTGACAAGGGTTTGTACCTTCCTTGGTACAACTTTGTACCATTTTTTTCTGAGAGTGTGGGGTGCGTTTCCCAAACCACGACGTAGTGTAACTTGCAGCTGAACTATTATAGTATGATGCATTGTTTGGGAAATGAATGATGTATTGACCAGTGTTTCCCAAAACCGTAGCTGCTTTATTGCAGATCCATCGTTTAATTCATGTTAGTTATAACTAGGGCCACACGGAGTCTGCACGCGCAGAGTTCTGCAGATTTTTAGCTCATCATTGATTCTATTTATTTACTTGTGTAAATGTGTGTATTAGGGATGCAACAATAGAGTTAGCTTACGGTTCAATACATACCGTAAGCACGTCACAAGATGGCGCCGAGCATGGCTGCCGTGTTGCGAGCTCCCAGCAAACTTCGTTGCGTTTTGTATGTTTTTCTTGTATTTTTGTTGTTTTTCGTGCTGGATGTACACACTCTTATTGCCTACGACAAACACACACTTCGGGAAATTGGCTCCCTCGTCGCACACCGAAGACCGGACTTTGAGTTCCTCAACGACGCTCTGTTTACAAACACAACAACAGAGCCCTTTGTCTGGACCACACAACCGACACGGCGCCGTAAACGAAGCCGAAAAAGAGGGAAAAGAGCCGGCGTTCTGGTCAGACTACGACGCCGTGGACTTCGACCTCCGCTTCCCACCATTCTGCTGGCTAACGTTCAGTCACTGGACAACAAACTTTGCGAGCTACGGGCGCGCGTTTCCTTCCAACGGGAAACAAGAAACTGCTGCATTATCTGTCTTACAGAAACCTGGCTATCTGCGGAGGTACCAGACACAGCTGCTGAACTTTTGGGGTTCTCCGTGCACCGCGCGGACAGAACGAAGGAACTCACAGGGAAAAGCAAAGGAGGAGGTGTTTGTTTCTTTATTAACAACTTATGGTGTGATGAGAGAAACATACACTCAGTTAGATCATTTTGTTCTCCTGATCTGGAATACCTTACGCTTCGGTGTCGACCATACTGGCTACCAAGGGAATTCACATCGGTGATTATTACGGCTGTTTACATCCATCCTCAAGCCAACACAGAGCAGGCGCTCAGGGAACTGTATGGGAGCATAAACGAGCAGGAAACCGCACACCCGGAGGCAGCGTTTATTGTTACAGGGGACTTTAACAACGCCAACCTCAGGAAAATCGCTCCAAAATACTTTCAACATATCACCACAAACACGCGTGGGGATCGTATTTTGGACCACTGCTACTCTCCGTTCCGGGATGCTTACAAATCCCTCCCCCGCCCACCATTTGGCAAATCAGATCACTCTTCTGTTCTGCTCTTGCCTGCTTACAGGCAGAAACTGAAACGGGAACCTCCCACTCTCAGGACGTTTCAGAGCTGGTCAGACCAATCGGATTCCATACTTCAAGACTGTTTTGATGACGTTGACTGGGAGATGTTCCGGGCAGCTTCTGATGACGACATCGAAGTGTACTCAGATACAGTTACGTGCTTCATCAGAAAGTGCATAGAAGACGTAGTCCCAACAAAAACTGTCCGTATCTACCCTAACCAAAAACCATGGATCAATCGCGAAGTTCGAACAGCCCTATCAGTGCGAACTTCCGCCTATAAATCCAGAAATGCTGAGGAACTAAAACAAGCAAACTACAACCTCAGGAAAACGATCAAAGCAGCAAAACGTCAATACAAAGACAAGGTAGAGGGTCAATTTAACACCAATAATGCAAGGAGCATGTGGCAGGGACTTAATTACATCACGGACTTTAAAAGTAATAAATCCGCCACTGTGAACATTGCTGCGTCTCTCCCGGACGAACTCAACTCGTTCTACGCCCGCTTTGAAGCCCAGAACAGCGCACATACACAGCGCGCTTGCTCTGAAGCCCAGGACAGCGCACATACACAACGCGCCCGCTCTGAAGCCCAGGACAGCGCACATACACAACGCGCCCGCTCTGAAGCCCAGGACAGCGCACACACACAGCGCGCTCCCGCGGCCGACACAGAAACCGCCAGCACACTCTCTGTTTCTGTAGCGGATGTAACGAGATCTTTCCGTCGCGTGAACATCCGAAAAGCTACGGGCCCAGATGGCATCCCTGGACGTGTACTTAAAGCATGCGCACACCAGCTAGCGGGGGTTTTCACGGACATCTTTAACCTCTCGCTCTCTCGGTCTGTGGTTCCTACATGCTTTAAGACAGCTACTATTGTGCCAATACCGAAATCAGCTAAAACCACATGCTTGAATGACTGGCGTCCGGTTGCACTGACACCCATCTTCAGCAAGTGCTTTGAGAAGCTGATTAAAAACCACATCTGCTCTGTACTGCCCGCTAACACTGACCCTCTGCAATTTGCATACAGAAACAACCGCTCCACAGATGATGCTATTGCTTTCACCTTGCACACTGCTCTGTCTCACCTGGAAAACAAAAACACATATGTGAGAATGCTGTTTGTGGACTACAGCTCAGCATTCAACACCATAGTGCCTGCCAAGCTGGTGGTGAAGCTCCAGGCTCTGGGCCTACACAGCTCTCTGTGCAACTGGATCCTGGACTTCCTGTCAAGCAGACGCCAGGTGGTCAGAATGAACAACATCACCTCATCCACACTGATCCTCAACACTGGTGCTCCACAGGGCTGTGTTCTCAGCCCACTCCTGTACTCCCTGTACACACATGACTGTACATCCAAACACAGCTCCAATGTCATCGTTAAATTTGCTGATGACACAACGGTGGTGGGCCTAATCACCGATAATGATGAGACGGCCTACAGAGAGGAGGTGCACGCTCTGACGCAGTGGTGTCAGGAAAACCACCTCTCACTCAACATCAGCAAAACCAAGGAGCTGGTGGTGGATTTCAGGAGAGAGAAGAAAGAACACACTCCCATCACCATCAACGGGACACCAGTGGAGAGAGTCAGCACTTTCAAGTTTCTTGGAGTACACATCGCTGAGGATCTGACATGGACTGCACACACAGACGCAGTGCTGAGGAAGGCACAACAACGTCTCTTCTTCCTCAGGCGTCTCAGGAGGTTTGGAATGAGCCCCCACATCCTCCGCTCATTCTACACCTGCACTGTGGAGAGCATCCTCACTGGCTGCATCACCACCTGGTACGGAAACAGCACCAGCAGCAATCGCAAAGGTCTACATAGGATTGTGCGAACTGCTGGACGTGTAGTAGGAGGTGAGCTTCCCTCCCTCCAGGACATCTACACCAGGAGGTGCATGAGGAAAGCCAAGAGAATCATCAGCGACTCCAGCCACCCAAGCCATAGACTTTTCTCTCTGCTACCCTCAGGCAGAAGGTTCCGCAGCATCCGGTCACGCACCAGCCGACTGAAGGAAAGTTTCTTCCCTCAGACTATCAGGCTGATGAACACTTAACACACCCCACACAAACTCTTCCATACCCCGCACTGCACACCGTCAAGATGTAGCATGCACTGCACTTTAACAAATCCATACTTAAAACAATACTGCCTACGTATCGCTGTCAACATTGCCAATTTTACATTGTCTTGTTTTTTTGTGAGTATGTTGTTGTATACTGCACTGTCTGTATCCTGCACTGTCTGTATTTTTGCACTGTCTGTATTTTGCACTGTCTGTATTTTGCACTGTCGTTGTATTTGCACTGTCGTTGTATTTGCACTGTCTGTATTTTGCACTGTCGTTGTATTTACACTGTCTGTATTTTGCACTGTCGTTGTATTTACACTGTCTGTATTTTGCACTGTCTGGAGCCAGCACCTAAGCTTTTCACTCATCATAGCACACGTGCTGTTGATGATGTGACAATAAAAGTGATTTGATTTGATTTGATTTGATACCTCGGTTTTTTAACACGGTTTTTGGTTCGGTTCGGTTCTGATGGCTTAACACATGAGTGTTTTTTTTTTTTATTGTTATTCTATGCTTAGGCAATAGGAGCAGTAAGAAAGAGAAAAACATAAAAACGATTTATTGCAATACTCCTTTATTTTACTTAAAAGCCAAGAAATGTACACTAGTTCCTGGTGTATTGTATAATAAAAAAAAATTAACACTAAAATCTCACAGCTGCTGGTAGCCCATGTACAAACTGGGGAACACCTAGATTCCTACATTTTAAAAATAAACATACATGTGAAGTTAATAAGCATAAATTGACTATTTCAGATAAACACATTTGTACTTCAATAAATATAAATAAACCATCTTAATTAAACTTAACACTGCCTTTGTTATTTTTATGTGTCTTTCGGAACCAGTTGGATATGTTTGCTGGAAGGATTCAGATTGTTGTTTTATGGAGGTCTTTATTACCTCCTCTGCTATTCTGCCTTCAGAGAGTGATATTGCTGGGTGATGGTGCTGCAGATGTGCAGTCATGTTGGAAGTGTTTCCGTTCGATTAGTCTAAACATGTAACCGAAATGTCCCAACACCGTGGATTTGAAAGACACCGGCGCTTCCTCACTTCACCGCCGCTCGCCATGTTAAAGTGTGGAATTTAACTTTAGAGCATTAAATATTTACTCGCGGGGAGGAGTTTCCTCATCTCAGCTCGTAGACTTACAGGCACACACAAACAGTCAATTCAGAGAGAAATAAAACGCACATCAATTATAAAAACATAAAACCGGAAAAAACGCAATTCACAAGCGCGTATTGAACCGTGGATGACGTACCGAACGGTTCAATATTGTATTGAGAATTGTGGCATCCCTAGTGTGTACATTTATATTTATTCAGTTTTTAAATTAATTTCAGTGATATTATTGACTAATATGAAAATATTTATATTGTTTATTTATAATACAGTTAGTACAGTCATATTTTCTGTCTTTTAGTAGAGATATTAAATGAGAGACTTGCTTTTTTTCCAAATAAATTGGATCTAATTGGATTTGCATTGTAAACATTAAATACAAGTTAAAAAGGTACTTTTTATTTCATATATTAAGGTTTTAGTTATGATGCTTCCAATATCATTCTGCATAAATCCGCAGATTTTTAACAAAATACTGCGCAGAAATAGCAAAAAATGTCCGCAGATTCTGTCTGGCCCTGGTTATAACGTAAAAACGTCCATACTGACGCTCTAAACGGGCGGAGTAACAACTTCTTCAGAAAAAAATACATAATTTTTTGTGCAAATGATATTGTTTTACACGCACACGCATTTGAAGAAAAATCCAATGGAGCCTTTTCACAAGCCTGTTATGATGCGTTTAACAGTCATCTGCATCTTACATCATTAAAAGTGTTTAACATTTTTATTTTTTAATAACATATGCACATTTATATGTATTTCTGTAGTATATCATCTTTGCATCAAATTACAAAAACCAAATTACTGCTTGTGCGAGGCATTTCTAATGCAGCGTCTATGGGACAGGACGGTAAATTGGACGTTATTCTCTCCTCTCTCAATTTTTTTTCCTTCTTCTGAAAGTCTTGATAACATCATCGTGGAGTTTTTCTGTCATTATTTGAGCAAATAAGATTGTAATAAAAATAAATTGTTGTATTCTCCCATTCACTGTGCTATGAGTTTTCCCAACTATGATGACTTCTGCTACTGAGAAACCCGGAAATGTGAAAAGGGTCTATATTAGTTTTAATAAAAACATGCACTCTGTAACAAAATGACACTGGACAAAGGGATGAGGTGTGCAGATCCAAACGCAGGGTTTATTAGCAGGATGGTCAGGCAAGCAATGGTCAACACAGGGGCAAACAGAAGCATACAGGAAATCCAGAGTCGTGGTCGATAAACAGGCAGATGGTCAAAAAGGCAGGCAGCAGACAGGAATAAACAAACAAGACAAGGCAAGGGTATAAAATCAACAGGACAAGGCAAGAGAAACCACGTTGTAATGTTAACAGCTAAACATGACCCACTTCTGTGTGTTCGTGTGGCTATAAATAGTTCAGTAATCAGAGCAGCTTCGGCTCTGTGAGTTGAATCAATGGAGACTTGGAGCAGGTGTGTGTGTGTGTGTTGCATGACTGGAACTTGTAGTTCTTTTGCTGGCAGATTTGTAGTTCTCCAGCGATTTGTGAGTTTACCAGCGATCTGCAAGGAGGATTAGATCGCTGGTGATTGTGACACACTCGTTTTATATATTAATTGAAATATAAGTAAGCAGGCTATGTTTCCTTTACAACTATTATTGAGAATATTCCATATTCTATCCTAAAACATAAAAAACACTTAGCTAACACTCTAATCTCATATATAAATCATATAAATCGGTAGGCTAATGGTTGTAATATAAAGTAGGCCATTTATTAAGAAAAGAAAAAAATATCCTACTTCATTATAATAAAAATAATAATAATAATAAAAATAATAATAATTAATATTATTATTATTAAGTAGAATTTTTTTTAAGTCTACTTTTATAATTCACATTCTACTTTTATAGTTCACACATTCTGTCACTAACCCATGCAGATCGCTGGCGAACTACAAATCTGCCAGCAAAAGAACTACATATCCAGTCATGCACTGCTCACACGCACCTGTTCCAGGTTCCATTGATTACACACACACACACACAAACATAAACACACACACACACACACACACACACACACACACACACACACACACACACACACACACACACACACACACACACACACACACACAGCCAGAGGATCATTATGAAGGGACTATATAGACAGCACACACGCACACCTCTGGGCTGAGTCTTGTTTCCCTGTATTGTGAACATTACGATGCGTTTGCCTTGCCTTGTTTTATTGTTTATTCCTGTCTGCTGCCTGCCTTTTTGGCCATCCGCCTGTTTACTGACCACGACTCTGGATTTTCTGTATGCATCTGTCTGCCCCTGTGTTTATTGTTGCTTGCCTGACCGTTAATAAACCTGCATTTGATTCCGCAATTCCATTGTCAGCGTCCCTCACATTACACATCCAAACCACTGCAGAAATGTTCCAACCAACAAGCCCATGTCATGTGCAGTACAGATACATTTCTTAATAAATAACCTGCTATACTGTAAGTTAAAAGCATTAACCTAGGCTATGTATTTTTGTTTTCACAAGCTTTGGAGACGTAATGTAGATTCTGCTTTTAAATAATAGGACACCTACAGCTTTCGTCATGAGCCATTGCTGCGTTCAAAATGGCATAAATCTTTTCAAAGTGCACTGCGAAGGGAGCGCAATAGTCAACATGAAGATCGCTAAAACTGAACTGTAAAATACTTTGAAAGCAAATTACACTTAAGAGAGATGACTAATGTTTTTTTTTTTTAATATGGTCATGAGCTTTGGGTCATGACTGAAAGGACAAGATCTCAGATACAAGTAGCCGAAATGAGTTTCCTTCAGAGTGGCAGGGCGCACCCTTATAGATAGGGTGAGGAGCTCTGACACCTGGGAGGAGCTTGGGGTAGAGCCGCTGCTCCTCCACATCAAGAGAAGTCAGCTGAGGTGGCTTGGGCATCTGTTATCTGGTCGCCTACCTAGGGAGGTGTTCCAGGCATGTCCCACCGGTAGGAGGCCTCGGGGAAGACCCAGGACACGCTGGAGGGACTATGTCTCTCGGCAGGCCTGGGAACGCCTCGAGATCCCCCCCGGAGGAGCTGGAGGAAGTGTCTGGGGAGAGGGAAGTCTGGGGTTCTCTCCTGAGACTGCTGCCCCCGGCGACCCGGCCCAAGTTAAAATGTTGGAACGTTCTAAATGAATAGGGCATAGGGGGGATGAGGAGGAATAGAACACAACCAGGAACTATGTTTCTAACTACAGCTCTAGAGGTTACAAGTTTGCAATGCAGTTTGCGAATGTTCGTTGGAACGAAGGATTTGGGAAACGGCAAATCAATGATCGATGTTTGTAACAACAAAACTTGCGACCTTAGTTAGCTAACGATGGTTTTTGGAAATGCACCCCTGGTCAGTTCAGCTTGAAACTGCTGCTCTCCAACAACATTAATAAGGAGAATGCAATAATAATGTAAAGAAAAACAGTGTATTAGGAAATCAATTCCTCTGTATTTCTCCAGCGCTTCTACACTGTAGATTGTGTGGCAGCAGCAGAACACAGAAGTTCTAGTAAACTGACACAGTGTCGGTCCAGTGTTCAGAGCTGCAGTTCAGTTCAGTTTGGTTTAATCTTCACTGCTGAAAGTCCAAACACTGAAGAGCAAATCCATCTATGCGCAGCACTACAGGTCCCAAACCATGCAAGCCAGTGGCGACAGTGAAAGAACAAACTTCACCGATTGACCAAAATGAAGGAGAAACCCTGGAGAGAAACCAGGCTCAGTTAGACACGACCATTTCTCCTCTGGCTAAACTTCATGTGCAGAGCTGCAGTCTAGGCACCGGAGTCTGTAGAACGCTGGACGTCCATCGTGGAGAAGCTGCCGGTGTGATTAGGTCACCGGTGGGTGTTCATGCTGACCCCCAGGATCAATGCGGGGATCAGTCTCATGCTCTCCACTCCTCCATGATCACTACAGCATCAGCTCAGGATCATACCTGCCAACATTTGGCCCATGAATTCCGGGAGACGTGGGGGTGCAATGGTGCGCGCAAACTGAAGAGCCGGTTAGGGGGGGGGGGGGGGGGGGATTGCAGAGGTGCACGCGACTTGTAGAGCAGGGAAGGGTGCACGCTGACTGAAGAGCACGTGCACATGTACCAGGTTACAGGCCGGATTGTACCTAAAAGCTGAGGAGCGGGGGGGGACAAAACAATACGGGAGATGGGTCTGAAATACGGGAGACTCCCGGGAAAAACGTGAGTGTTGGCAGGTGCGCTCAGGATTCGGCCTGGTCCAGGATTATGGAGACCTCTAGAAGTGCTCTGTGGTTGGCATCATCTCTCCATGTGTGTTGGATAAACAAATTATACACTTGATTAATAGTCTATCATTCCAGCTTATGGAAAGTAAATGTAAATTTCTTGAAATTTTGGAATAAAACACACACACACACACACACACACACACACAGAGAGACACAGCAAAAGTGAAGTGTGGGGATTTGCACTTTCAGAAGTGTTTTTCCTCCATTGAGCTCAAAACTCCTGCATGAAAACAGCTGACATAAGCAGAGGAGTGTTTAATTCAGCGAGCGACGCCTGCGGCTCTGCATACTGTACACACACACACACACACACACACACACACACACTCAGAGACACACACATATTCACAGAGACACACACTCACAGACAAGCTGTAACAGACTGAAGTGTGTGTGTGTGTGTGTGTGTGTGTGTACATGTTTTTGTGACATATCAGGACACAAATCTGTATAATGACATAGGCATGACACAGGTATTACAAAGAGCAGGTGAAATATGAGGACATTGGTGACGTCCTCACTTCTCCAACAGCTTCTAAATCACACAGGATGAGTTTGTTCAGGGAGTAAAGCTGTACACTGTCTCCTGTGATGGTTGGGTTTAGAGCAGTGGTGGGCAAACTTTTTAGACCTGAGGGCCACATCAAGTTTTGCAAACCAAGTGAAGGGCCACATGTCAAATCCTTCAAAAAACACCTTTTATTTATAGTGGCAGTACGCATGAAATAATATGTAATATCGGACAGAATCATGTCACATTAATACAAAAACAGATTATGTTAATAATAGTTATAATTGAGTCAAATTTACAAGTCAAATTAATTTGCACTGCTATTTATATTTACTTATTAATCATCATAAAACTATAAAGTATAATAATACTATCAATAATAATAATAATGTAATAATAATAATGTAATCATTTTTACAGTGGAGAATAGAAAAGATATTGTCTGATAGAAAAAATCTCCTATTAACACATTAAAATAACTCTTAAAGTTTCCTCTTCAGTCAAATGTACATTAATCTACTTTGCTCTGCTTTTAGAATATAGAGATCGATCATCATAAAACTTGATGAAACCACAAATCTTTGATAAAAGAGCTTTTTAAAGTGGATATATGCATGGAAAATGTATTCTATGACAAAAATTAACACATTTAACCAGCAATTACTATACAATTTGAGTCAAATTCACAACAATCTCATTTGAGCTTGTATTAATATGCTCATATCAATCATAAAACTATGAGATAAAACAGAAGAAGAATCTGAGGGTGTACTCACACTATGTACAGTGGCATTAAACCAGGCCGAAGCATGCTTGTTCCCCCTCCCATCTCCCCCGACCAACCGCACTCACATTACATTCGGGCCTGAGCACGCTTACGTCATCGATGATGCGCTGTTCAGTTTAGGAAGCGCTCTCTACTGGTTGCGCTAACTGTACCGCGGGCAATACTGCCACCAAATGGCGTTCACTTGTATTGCATCATTAATTTACTAGTTCTGAAACCAAACCACTCAGAAGCAGCATTTTTAACTTCCTCGCGGGCCGGATGAAAGTGTTCAGCGGGCCACATCTGGCCCGCGGGCCGTAGTTTGCCCACCTCTGGTTTAGATATAGAGTGGGGTGAGGGCAATATAATATACGCTTTGATCTGTATAAAATGAATGGAAACCTATGTAATGTACCCACTTTTCACAAAAACAAACGTGTGTGTGTGTGTGTGTGTGTGTGTGTGTGTGTGTGTGTGTGTTAAAAGAGTTTATGTTCACTTGTACTCCTTGATCTTGCACAGGACTGCAGAAAGCTCAGCAGCAGATGATCAATACTGCAGAATCACTTCATCAATAACACTGACCATCATCATCATCATCATCATCATCATCATCAGCATCATGAGGAGGAGAGCAGCTGCAAACGGTTGCTATGGAGACGGAAGGGTCAGACGGCAACACCATAATGAGGAGCAGCAGAAGAAAACCCCTTTCAGCCGGACACACACACACACACACACACACACAACTCTGAGCGCACTAATGAGCAACTATTGACAACACACACACTGACAACACACATATATAACACAAACACAACATACAAACACACACAAACAACTTTGAACGTTGTAACGAGAGAGAGCAGAGCAATTACTAACACACACACACACGCATGCATAAATATATATATAACACAAAGAGCAGAGTAATTACCAACACACACACAACACACTAACGTAACACACACACACATAACACAAACACACGTTTATATAACACGCATATAACACATGCACACACATACAGTATAATTCATTCAATCATTTTTTTTGGCTCAGTTTGTTTATTTATCAGGGGTCGCCACAGCGGAATGAACCGCCAACTATTCCAGCATATGTTTTAGACAGCAGATGCCCTTCCAGCTGCAACCCAATACTGGGAAACACCCATACACACTCATTCACACACACACTCATACACTACGGCCAGTTTAGTTGATCATTTCCCCTATAGCGCATGTGTTTGGACTGTGGGGGAAACCGGAGCACCCGGAGGAAACCCACGCCAACACACATATAACACACACACATGTATAACACACAAACAAATATACTGTATAACACACACACACATATACACACATATATATATATATATATATATACACATATATACAGGGCTTTTAGATCCTGATCTTAGATCGTGTGTATGGTTGTCTGTGTGTGTATGATTGAATGTGTTTTGTCTGAAATTGTACAGCATAAGTGATTGTCTGAAAGTGTGTGAGTATGATTGTTTGTTTTTGAATGTGTGTATGTGTGTGTGTGTGTGTGTGTGTTTGTGATTCAATAGTTTGAAGTTTAAATGTGTGTATGATTGTCTGTGTGTGTGTGTGTGTGTGTGTGTGTGTGTGTGTGTGTGTGTGTGTGTGTGTGTTTGAATGTGTTCTTGTCTGAAATTTGTGTGTGAGAAAAAAAAGAGTGTATGTGTGTGTGTGTGTGTGTACGATTGTCTAAACGTGTGAGTGTGATTGTATGTTTCTGAATGTGTGTATGAGAAAGTATGACAGTGTTATCATGTGTGTGTATGACTGAATATGAGAAAATGAGTGTGTGAGAGAATATGACTGTTACGGTGCTATTGTGTATGACAGTGTGCGGTCGGTGTGTGTGTGTGTGTGTGTGTGTGTTTTATCAGGCCCGTAACCAGCCTGGTGAAAGGGGTGGTTCTTTTTTCTCAATAAGTGGACCTTTTTGCAGTTATACACCTCAGTTTCTATTTAACTATGAGATATAAATACTGCATTTAGTGACAGGCAGTCCTTTTTTTTGCTGGATTAGCTAGTTAGATGTCATCATAATCACACTTTTTGATCTACTAAATATATTTCCTAAAAATTTCAATAAAAAATTTCTATAAAAAAAAATTAAAAGAAGACAAATTTTTAAAATACAAATTTATTACTTCATATATCATTAGGAAAAAATAGGAATCTGTTAAAGTTTTTAAGTAAAAACCTGTAGCCTACTGTCATTTATTAGCCAAAAAACAAACTGGCCAGCATTCAACTGTCCTCAATTTGGCCATTTCAATAAAAAACATCATTAAAACATAATAATAATAATAATAACAATAATAATAATAATAATAATGAATTCTTCTGATTTTTTTCTAGCCTCTTTGGTAAAAAAAGTACACTTGAGAATTTATGGATATCAACAATAGCCAAAATATATTCAAAATAATTTAATATGCTCCGCTTCTGGTGCTTAATTCACACCTTTTTATTGCTCAGAATAAGGTCCAAGATTTAGAATAAAAGTTACCTGCAATGTTTTCTCTGTTTAAAAACAATAGTGAAAGAAGACTTCTCTTACATTATAGTCCCACTGTAGCAACAGCGGACAGAGGATTCTGTTTGGTCTTAAAGCCTTTTTCATGGATTATTTTCATTATTTATGATGGCATAGCAGTCAAAATAGGACAAATGAGCTCATGTATGGGACAAATTCTGGACCTTTGTCAGTAAGGGGTGGGTCTTAACGCGGCCAGTTAGCCTAGAACCTCATGGATAGGGACAGATTTTCATCAGTAACTTAAGCCTTACCTTGTTTGGCAGTCTTTTTGAACATATGTTCAATATTTAGCGATAATGAAGCCGCTGCCACTCTTGCTCTTTTCGACCCATAGCGTTACTCAGTATGGATGTCGCACGACTCGCATCAAAGATTCAAATGTTACCGCTCAGTGGGTTATGTCACGTGACTCGCGTCACATTATTGTGGCTTTGAGGCTAAATGGGATTCGAATTACTGGCCATAGTTATTTAAAATGACACTTTATTACAATATATATTAAATATAAATATATTAATTAGATAATAAATATATTATACAATTTTAAATTACATAAAATAACTAAAAGGACAAATTCTGGACCTTTTGGTCGTGGGGGGTGGTTCATTCGAACCACCCAAACCCCCCTGGCTACGGGCATGTATATGTATTATGTTTATCTTACAATTCTTATTTGTAATATTATATTATAGTATCCAAATGCAAGAATTAATTTGAATGTTTGATGATGTCACCAAGTGAATCTGCATATCATCTGCATATTTAATGAGCTGAACATGAGAAGTGTGTGCTGATATTCTCACATAAACACACACTGTAAACACTCTTTTACACACTGATCAACTTTAACAAGCACAAATACAGCAAAGCATGTACAAAACACAGTGATTCAATCGATTCGCTCGCTTCAAAAGAATCATTTCATTAGACACTAAACACCCTGTTCTCAATGTACACATTTAATAGAACAGCTCATGTGTGTGTGTGTGTGTGTGTGTTTCTGTCCACACACTGAAAGTCAAACACCATCAGATCTGCAGTGTGTGAACAGAAACAATACTCTAAACTAAAGTATTATGTGAACACTGGCAGAAGAATCATTCTCAGGTGAATCGTGTTAAAAACTCTTCATATTGTCCGCTTGAATCACTTATTCAAAATTGATTCAGTTCATTCACAGCTGATTTAATTTAACATCACACACACACACAGATAATGAACGATTCTTCAGTTCGTGAACACCTCATATGATTCGCTCTCTAATGATTCATCCGGCTCATGATTCATCAGTGAGTCTCGGTGTGTGTGTGTTTGTGTGATTTCACACATCGTCTCTCTTATTAAAACACACATCACAGTGGTCTCGTATGGAATGCTAATGTGTGAAACGTGATTAAATTATACAAGCTAATCAAAGGAATTAAGTTACATCAACATCAGTACATCATCACTTCATTTTCTACAAGATTCAATACATGACACAGACACATCACACACACACGCACGCACACACGCACGCACGCACACGCACACGCACACACACACACATTAACATCATGCCAGAATCATCATTTTTTGTTCATAAAGCAATTAGAAATGCAAATTCAGTTCTTCTTCATTGCAAAATTATTCAAAAATGTGTATTAAAAATGTTCACACTGAAACAAAGATGTGCTTCTGTAGATCTAGCACTACATTACACTGCTGAGAATGATCAGAAATGTGTTTATAACAAGTTAGAATTAAACATTTAATCAATATTATATATTATTAATACACATTTACAGCTGAAAGCAGAAGTTTACATACACTCTAAATAAAGGAACATAACCATTTATTAAATGTCTGATGGTAAATGATACTAAACGTTTACTATTTTAGCTCTGTTAGGATTACCTAAATCATTTACATTTGCTAAATGCCAGAATAATGAGAGAATTCTTTATTAATTTCTAGACAGTCAGAAGTTTACACACATTTCCTTGGTATTTGTTTAGCTTTGCTTTTAAACTGTATAACTTTGGTCAGATGTTTTGGGTCTCCTTCCACAAGCTTCTCACAATAGTTTGCAGGAATTTTGGCCCAATCCTCCTGACAGAATTGCTGTAACTGAGTCAGATTTGTAGGCTGTCTTGCTCACACAAGCTTTTTCAACTCTGCCCACACATTCTCTATAGGATTGAGCTCAGGGCTTTGTGATGGCCACTCCAAAACATTCCCTCTGTTGTCCTTAAAGCACATTTGAGCTAATTTGGCAGTATGCTTAGAGTCATGGTCTGTTTGGAAGACCCATTTGTGGCCAAGTTTTAATTTCCTGGCTGATGTCTTGAGATGCTGCTTCAGTATTTCTACATAATGTTCTTTCTTCATGATGCCATCTATGCTGTGAAGTGGACCAGTCCCTCCTGCAGCAAAACAGCCCCACAACATGATGCTGCCGCCCCCATACTTCACAGTTGGGATGGTGTTCCTAGGCTTGTCAGCTTTCCTCTTTGTCCTCCAAATGTAACACTGGTCATCATGGCCAAACAGTTCAATCTTACCTCCATCAGAGCACAGGACATGTCTCCAAACATTAGTCTTTTTCCCAGTGTAATTTAGCTCATTGTAATCTGGCTTTTGTGTTGATTCTGGCTTGTTGATTTTCCCATGTTGTCCCACAAGGAAGCAGTGTGTTTGAGGTTTTCCTTCAATACTATTCTACAGTTGTGCCTCCAATGAACTCAAATGTTGTCAATTAGCCAATCAGAAACCTCCAAAACCTCGACATCATCATCTGAGCTTTTTCAGAGGCAGAATAATCTTATTGTATGTGAACTTGACTTTCAAGAAGAGTTAGAACAATTTCTCCAACAATCTCTCTCTCATTATTCTGCTATTAAGCAGAACAGAAACAAATGTGATCATCCTGACTTGCCTAAAAGTTTTTTAAATGGTTGTGTGGCTTTTTATACAGTGTATGTAAACTTCTGGTTTCAAATGTATATAAACTATATATACATTGTGTATGGTAAGTACTGAGACCCCCTTAAATTCTTTACTCTTTGCTATATTGCAGCCATTTGCTAAAATCATGTTCACACACAGAAGAAAAACCCAAAGATGAAGTTGGAGAAAGTCAACCATCACTGCAGCCCAAAAAGACTCATGGCTGTATTAATTAAAAGCCTGCTTCTGCTAAACACTGAGCAAAGGCTCTGAATACTTATGACTAGGCCCACACGAAATCTGTGCGTGCAGAATTCCTCAGATTATTGAGTCTATATATTTACTTGTGTAAATGTGTGTACATTATATTCATTCAGCTTTTAAATTAATTTGAGTGATATTATTGACTGATATTAAAAAAATATTCATATGATTTATTCACAATACAGCTTGTACAGTCATGTTTTCTGTCTTTTAGTAGAGATATTATATGAGAGACTTGCTTTGTTTACCAAATAAAAAGTGGATCTAACTGGATTTGCATTGTAAACATTAAATAAAAGTAAAAAATATATATATTTTACTTCACATTGTTACATTCCTGTACATTCCTGTGTTGTGTGATTATTATTATTATTTTTCTTCGCTAGTCTCTCCCTCTCTCTCGCACACTCTCTCTTGGGTGCACTCGCTCTCTCTCTCTCTCTCTGTTCCGCTTCCACCCATACAGTGACTCCGATTGGCTACCGCTGTTTGCCGTGCCCCCCTGACGTCACCCCCACGGTCTCCAATCCAGCCGCTGCCATCGTGGCATAAAAGTGGTGACAGGTTGCTACTCGAGAGGCCCTGAATTTCTGTGTTGTGTGTCAGTGAAATTACAATCTGTTTTCAGTGTGTTACAATTTGTTATATGTCCATTGTTGTTTGTCTGTTCTCCATTTGTCTACCATCAGTTACGCACATCTGAGGTTGGAGAGTGGGACAGGTAAGAATGTCGCGAGACATACATTGTGCACACGTAGCTTGAATATCACTTTTGTTAGACACACTAGGTAAGGGGCGTCCTCCACCTGCTGTACTTTTGTTTTTTCTCCTATATATTACAGTAGGTTAGGTAGTGCGTAATAGACGCGAAGATTTCTTTACAATAACTGCTATATTTTTCTTTTGGATAGTTAGGGTAGAGGTTGGGCCAGTAGAGTAGATTGTTTGGTTTTGTTTTATTTATTTCTATTGTTTGGACGCCGCCCGCGTCTCATCTCTCCAACTCTCCCATCTATCTGTTCAAACATCTGGTGTCTCATTTGTTGTGTGTAAATGTCAATATATTCTTGTAAATATTTATTGTTCTTTCTAAATACATATTTCTGCATTTATTATTATCAGAATCTTTGTAAATAAACTCACTTTATTGCTTTCAGTTAGTCTTGGTATTTTGTCCCTCACTTGTTGATATGTTTGTGTTTGCTTATGTGTTTCACTCCAAAACTAATGTGACTCTCCTTCTCCGTGACTTACCGTCTTTAAGATTGTAACATTAAATGGGGGCTCATCCGGGATATTAAAGATTCACAAATTACTGTACGTTCACACCGAAAGCAGTGAGAGTGTCAAAGGTCGCTCTGGCCGCCCTGGCGACAACGCTGTCTGCTTTGAGCTCCGGCGGCGAGAGCGTCAAAATTCGCTACACATTGATCTCGTGTTTAAAGGAGCCGTTGCAGGATATCATATCAGTTACATTCCCACATAAAACATGCTTTCTAGCGTGAAGATGTTGCACACTTATCAAATTCACTTAACTACAGAAGATTTAGTTGCATGTGGTGTGGCTTTGCTCCACGATGTGTCCATATGCCTGAAATATTCTGAAGCAGCAATACTGTTTTGTATTGTCGCATGAAATTCCTGTTTTTTTTAAAGAAATATATATATAACATTGATGCACATCAGTAACTCGCCAGTAACTTTTTAAATCTACGTTCCAGTAAGAAAACATTGCAAATAATTGGAAATCCAGCGACTGCAATAATCAAACCCTTGGGAACAACTGTGGTCGGAACCAAAGTTCACAGTGACTGTGTTCTCTGACTCCTCTCAAGCGGTGGACTTCTACATTCTGATTGGTTGCCGCCGAACCGCGTCACAGCTCATTACCATAAAGTTGACTTGATTTCAACTCTCCTCGACACCCACACCGGGGAAGACGCGCCGCGCTGCTCCTTGCCGCTTATCGCCGCCGGCTCCCATTGAAAATGAATGACTTCCGGCTACTTTGACGCTCTCGCCGCTTTCGGTGTGAACGTACAGTTATTAAGTTTTTAGTTATGATAATCCCAAAATAATTCAGCATAAATTCACAGACTTTGAACACATTTCTGCACAGAAATAGCAAAAAATATCTGCAGATTCTGTCAGGCCCTACTTATGATCATAAATCTGCAGAAACGTCAATAATTGTGTGTTTTCCTGTCAGCATGGGCTGCTGTGTGGACATAAACGAGCACAACTTAATATGATTTTAGCAAATGGCTTCAGTATAACAAAGAGTAAACAATTTAAGGGCATCTGAACACTTTCCGTACACACTGTACATATACACTTGCAATCAGAATTATTCGCCCCCTTAGAATTCTTTTTTCTTTTTTAAATATTTCCCAAATGATGTTTAACAGAACAAGGAAATTTTCACAGTATGTCTGATAATATTTTTTCTTCTGGAGAAAGTCTTATTTGTTTTATTTCGGCTAGAATAAAAGCAGTTTTTAATTTTTTAAAACCCATTTTAAGGTCAATATTATTAGCCCCTTTAAGCTATTTTGTTTTCAATAGTCTACAGAACAAACCATCATTATACAATAACTTGCCTAATTCCCCTAACCTGCCTAGCTAACCTAATTAACCTAGTGAAGCCTTTAAATGTCACTTTAAGCTGTATAGAAGAGTCTTGAAGAATATCTAGTCTAATATTATTTACTGTCATCATGACAAAGATAAAATAAATCAGTTATTAGAGATGAGTTATTAAAACTATTATGATTAGAAATGTGTTGAAGAATAAACAGGGGGGCTAATAAATCAGGGGGTTGAATAATTCTGATTGCAACTGTACAGTAGGAGTGGGACGGTTCACAAAATTGTTGATTCAGTTCATCTGAATTTGATTCGGTGTACATTAAAAACAGGAATGCCCTAATGTAACACTGAAATGTCCTCTAGAAATCCCACACATCAGCATATAAACGACATCATCCTATAATCTACACTTTACAGTATTTTACAAACGTTATTCTCAAGAGCATATCATCTCACTTCAGTCTTAAACGTTATAATTTAGTCTTTTGTTGTTGATTAATGGTAATGACGACAGCGCATTACTTCCACAAATGTGTTCTTTCACTTTAGACACAGACGTAAGCCGCGGTCACACTGCACTTTTCTCCTCATTGACTTCCATTCATTCCATCATTCATTTTCTTTTCACCCTTTATTAATCTGGGGTCGCCACAGTGGAATGAACCGCCAACTAGTTCAGCACATGTTTTACGCAGCGGATGCCCTTCCAGCTGCAACCCATCTCTGGGAAACATCCACTCATACACACTCATACACTACGGACAATTTAGCTTACCCAATTCACCTGTACCGCATGTGTTTGGACTGTGGGGGAAACCCACACGAATGCAGGGAGAACATGCAAACTCCACACAGAAACGCCAACTGACCCAGCCGAGACTCGAACCTGCGACCTTCTTGCTGTGAGGCGACAGCACTACCTACTGCGCCACCGCGTCGCCGACTTCCATTCAAACGCGTGCAAATATTTCCCTGTTTGATACATTGGAAAGGTCAAGCTTGGTGAACTCTGACCTGCGAAACCTGCATCACGTGGCTGAGACCAATCGAGGATCAAAGCATGACCTCTCTGAGCAGGAATTTAAAATATGGACCAATCGCTTGCTTTTTAAAATGTCTAATCATCTCGTTTAACCCCGCCCCTTTTCACAGCGCCGTACGACAGAATTTCACATGCTCAAACTCTAGCTTTAGCCCACTTATGTGTATTCTGATTACAGTATAATTACATAAAAACACTGTCTAGCTCTGAAAATATCAATCAAAAATGAAGGAAAAACATCTCAAACTACAAGCTGTAAACATATTTATGAATTATAATTATTATGCTAATTCTGCCATGATATTTACACATTCTTATAAACATACACACACATACACACTCCAACACAAACACACACGTGACCTGTGACCTTTAAAGTACTTGTTTGTGATTCGTTTCCATCTGATTGGCGTTGAAACAGGAACATGAGGCTGAAATAATTTATAAAGTGTGTAAAAGTGAGTCCAGCGAACATCCCGTCCTCCAGGACCAGTGTCCAGTAACAGTCTGATTTCCCAGAATGCAACATGTCCAGGAAGGTCAAAGTGCATGTGAGACTGAAGGGTTGTGCGGCGCGGGACTGAGAACATCACGACTGAAAGCAGAAAACACAAACATCAGGTCAGAACACACACGGTCATCTGTGGACAGAACAACCATCGCAAGAGTCGCAATTAATGAATCAAACTGACTCTCTCCTGAGAAATGAATCAAACTGACTCTCTCCTGAGAAATGAATCAATCTGACTCTCTCCTGAGAAATGAATCAATCTGACTCCATTATGAGAAATGAATCAAACTGACTCTCTCCTGAGAAATGAATCAAACTGACTCTCTGCTGAGAAATGAATCAAACTGACTCTCTGCTGAGAAATGAATCAAACTGACTCCATCATGAGAAATGAATCAAACTGACTCCATCATGAGAAATGAATCAAACTGACTCTCTCCTGAGAAATGAATCAATCTGACTCCATTATGAGAAATGAATCAATCTGACTCTCTCCTGAGAAATGAATCAAACTGACTCTCTCCTGAGAAATGAATCAATCTGACTCTCTCCTGAGAAATGAATCAAACAGACTCTCCCCTGAGAAATGAATCAATCAGACTCTCTCCTTAGAAATGAATCAAACTGACTCTCTCCTGAGAAATGAATCAATCAGACTCTCTCCTGAAAAATGAATCAAACAGACTCTCTCCTGAGAAATGAATCAAACTGACTCTCTCCTGAGAAATGAATCAAACTGACTCTCTCCTGAGAAATGAATCAAACAGACTCTCTCCTGAGAAATGAATCAAACTGACTCTCTCCTGAGAAATGAATCAAACTGACTCCATTATGAGAAATGAATCAAACTGACTCTCTCCTGAGAAATGAATCAAACAGACTCTCTCCTGAGAAATGAATCAAACTGACTCTCTCTTGAGAAATTAATCGAATTGATTCTATTTAATGAGAAATGAATCAAACTGACTCTCTCCTGAAAAATGAATTGAATTGATTCTCTTTAATGAGAAATGAATCAAACTGACTTTCTTCTGAGAAATGAATCAAACTGACTCTCTCCTGAGAAATGAATCAAACTGACTCTCTCCTGAGAAATGAATCAAATTGATTCTCTTTAATGAGAAATGAATCAAACCGACTTTTTTCTAAGAAATGAATCAAACTGACTCCTGAGAAATGAATCGAATTGATTCTCTTTAATGAGAAATGAATCAATCTGACTTTTTTCTAAGAAATGAATCAAACTGACTCTCTCCTGAGAAATGAATCGAATTGATTCTCTTTAATGAGAAATGAATCAAACTGACTCTCTCCTGAGAAACGAATCAAACTGACTCTCTCCTGAGAAATGAATCAAACTGACTCTCTCCTGAGAAATGAATCAAACTGACTCTCTCCTGAGAAATGAATCAAACTGACTCTCTCCTGAGAAATGAATCAAACTGACTCTCTCCTGAGAAATGAATCAATCTGACTCTCTCCTGCGAAATGAATCAAACTGACTCTCTCCTGAGAAATGAATCAATCTGACTCTCTCCTGAGAAATGAATCAAACAGACTCTCTCCTGAGAAATGAATCAATCAGACTCTAGGTGCGTTCGACTTCATGCAGCGCTGCGCAGATCGATCGAAGTCTGTCTTAAAGCGGTGCATGCTGGTTAGAAATTTTGGCCGGATTGATGCTGCGCTGACGGCATGTGACTGTCACATGTGGCATCAAAGTACCGCGACAGCGCTTCGAGATCAGACGACTGACTCAGCCCGCGCAGCAACTGAAGAGCGCCTGCATGAACTCTGATGACGACACCAGTATAATACGATTGGCCAAGTTCACCGCATGACAACAACCACGTGTGATTCAGGTTTATTATTGGACAACATCCTTCTCACAAATTTCAAAACAAACAATTAACTGTTGTTCATACCCTCTCTATCTTGTACACATCATGCTTATTAAAAGACTACAAATATTTTACAGCAGCATCATCTTTTGTTAAGTAATTTGTTCATACTGACTAGATTGTTTGCACAGGTTTATTCTGCCTTTTTTATACAGACTACTGTATTTAGCTCCATAAACGATATAAATGATATATTTTAGTAAATAACTTAAATATTAACTCAAATAAGTCTTACAGACTTGTAATACAATAATTATCATCATTGATCCTGACGATTTCTTAGCAAATTAAGTTATATAAAAATATGTAATATAAAAATATGATTCTAAAATATTTTATTTTCTGTCAAACCATATTACGCAGAAATAAAAGTTAAAAGTGTCATTGATGTACCTGCTCTTTCTGGGAAATTTCTACTGAAAGTGTAGCTCATTTATTTTGGTCATTTTGTTCAATCTTTTTGGATTAAAGGGCTTTTTTAAAAATGCCTTCATTATTCAAAATAATCCTATTCGTGGATATTTATTTCATTTTTATGTGCCCTTATTTTCCCCCTTATTTCTGATGCATTTGTATGTAGGCTACTTAACTTAATTTTAATTCATTATTCCCTTACTGTTTAAAAATGAAGTTTGTAGAGACTGTATTCTGATTTTATTTGTACTTTATATCTTTTGTTGTTATTTCAATAAATAAATAAATAAATAAATAAATGATCACGCCATGTGATCGGTAATCATGACTGCACGAACTTGAGTCCCCGAAGTGGCCGGCTTGACGGCTCCGTTTTCAACTCCGCCCCCGCCTGCGCTCGGCTAATCTCGTTGGTCACCGGCTGCAGCTGTGCTTCATGTCGAACGCACCTTCTATCTTGAAAAATGAATCAAACAGACTCTCTCCTGAGAAATGAATCAAACTGACTCTCTCTTGAGAAATTAATCGAATTGATTCTATTTAATGAGAAATGAATCAAACTGACTCTCTCCTGAAAAACGAATTGAATTGATTCTATTTAATGAGAAATGAATCAAACTGACTCTCTCCTGAAAAACGAATTGAATTGATTCTATTTAATGAGAAATTAATCAAACTGACTCTCTCCTGAAAAACGAATTGAATTGATTCTCTTTAATGAGAAATGAATCAAACTGACTCTCTCCTGAGAAATGAATCAAACTGATTCTCTCCTGAGAAATGAATCAAACTGACTTTCTTCTGAGAAATGAATCAAACAGACTCTCTCCTGAGAAATGAATCAAACTGACTTTCTTCTGAGAAATGAATCAAACAGACTCTCTCCTGAGAAATGAATCGAACTGACTCTCTCCTGAGAAATGAATCAAACAGACTCTCTCCTGAAAAATGAATCAAACAGACTCTCTCCTGAGAAATGAATCAAACTGACTCTCTCCTGAGAAATGAATCGAATTGATTCTCTTTATTGAGAAATGAATCAATCTGACTTTCTTCTAAGAAATGAATCAAACTGACTCTATTGCAAAACATGTATAACCTGTGCTTCAAATGACAAATGTATACAGAACAATACGCTTGTCATTGCTGTAAATAAATGAAGAAATGAACTAAAGTTATCCTAAAGTCTCACCTGAACGCCGTTCACTTCGTCAAAGGTTTCTGAAGAGCTGCAGGAAAACAAACCACTCAATTCATATAATCATTACAAATAAAAACAACACGATTCAACAAATACTGACTGACATTACATAAATATGCACATGCACTTATGCTCTTATCTAAAATGTTGCTCTATAAATATTTTAAAATACACGCATGTAATATAATATCTTAATTACAATAAGTTAAATATGAACATTTATTTTTGGTGTATAACTGTAGACAGGAGACACTGCCGTGTATTGATGTAAGCAGGAATATTGTTCTATATTCCGAGAGAGTTAAAGAGAAAGCCTCTTGCTCCTGGGGAATTATGGGTAAGAGTTAAAGCAAATCAGGCATTAAAGTCAGATATTTAGAGTAACCCAACACCAGCCCCTCAGACAGACGACACTGATGGATTATCAACCTCAATCAGTGTATTATTTACAGTAAACCCACACAATTCTGCCCCAAAATAAAGAGTCAATCAGTGTCAACTCAAGCCTCAGATTGATGATCTTACTAGTGTTTACTTTTTATTTCTTGAATATATTTTGAAGAATAGTGCTGAATGCCAGACAAATGACAATAAACACGTATTTTGAGAGAGTAATCCACTATTTAGTGGCAGATTTCCTCATTGAAATCCTTAAATCTAAAAAAATAAATGAATGAAATAATAAATAAAATAAACACACAACTGGATTATCAATTGGAAAGCATCAAATCCGCTTTTTTATTATATTCTACTTTATTTTATTATTATGGTAGTTTAATATCAAGTTCTCATAATATTGTTGAATGTTCAATGTAATTCACTTTTATTACCTGTTATTTATTTATTTTTACACTTTATTTGACACTTTCTGAACTGTTTATTTGTTATTATTTATATCTTTTGTCTATTATTTATTTATTTATTTATTTTTGTATATCCAATGTAAAAAGCTCTGTACATAAATGTGAAAATGTAAAATAAAAAAAATAATAAATAAATAAAAATAAATAAATAAACAAATAAAAAATAATTAAATAAATAAATAAAATAAAAATAAAATAAAAATAAATAAATAAAATAAAAATAATTCAATAAATAAAAATAAATAAATAAAATAAAATAATAAAATAAATAAATAAAATAAAAATAAAATAAAAATAAATAAATAAAATAAAAATAATTAAATAAAAATAAATAAATAAAATAAAATAAAATAAAAATAAAAATAAATAAAAATAAATACAAATAAATAAATAAAATAAATAAATAAAAATAAAACAAATAAATAATTTAAATAAACAAAAATAATTAAATAAATAATAAATAAAGTAAAAAAAAAATGGCTTTATGCTTTGTTCTCCACAAAACACTGGATTACTCCATAAAAACACATGCATAACCTTTAATATTTAATCTTTCATCTTTATTTATGTTTATCTGTCTTTGGTAAAAATATGATGAAAAGTGAAGGTTGTTCTTGAGGTTGATTTGACCCTGAGTGACCCAGAAACACACACACACACACACACACACACACACACACACACACACACACACACACACACACACACACACACACACACACACACACACACACACACACACACACACACACACACACACACACAGTGCTTCATGTTCAGTCCTGTTCTGATGAGTCGTAATGAGATTGATTCGTTCATATGACTCTCTGAGTGAACAAACAGTGAGTGAACATGAAGCTCAGTAAATCAGAGCAGTGAGGGCTCATGGGTAATCACACAGCAGCATTACTGCCCACTGACAACTGCTGGAGCTGGGCTAATATACATCTACATTATACACATCACATTCATCCACCCATTCATACAACTCACCCATCCATTCACTCAATCCACCCATTTATCCATCTATCCACCCATTCATCCATCCACCATCCAGCCATTTATCTATGCATCATCCATCCACTCATCCAAACATTTATTACTTCTTCCATCCATCCACCCAATTATGCACCCATCATTTATTCACTCATCCACCCATATATCCATCCATCCATTCCCTCATGCGTGCATTTTATCCATCTATCCACTCATTTATCCATCCATCTACTCATTTACCAATCCATTCACTCATTCATCCATCCATCCAATCTACTCAATCACCCAATTTACTCCATCCACCCATTTATACATAAATCACCCATCTATTCATCCAGCCACATGTTAATCCATCAATTCTTCCATTTATCCATCCATAAACTAATCCCACTATCTTTTCACTCATCCAGCTAATACTCCATCCATCCACCCAACCCACCCATTCATCCATCCATCTAATCTACTCAGCCATTAATCCATTCATCCAATCCACTCAACTATCCATCCATCCATACATACATACATCTACCCATCAATCCACTTATCCCATGAATCCACTGACCCATTAATACATTCATCCATCCATCCACCTATCCAACCATTTATCCATCCATCTACCTATCAATCCACTGACCCATTAATCCATTCATCCATCCAACAATTTATCTGTCCATCCATTAATCCAGTCACCCAATTATCCATCTATCTATCTATCCACCCATCATCCACTCATCCATTAATGCATCCATCTATCCACCCATCCAACCATTTGTCCATCCATTCATTAATCCACTCACCCAATTATCCATCCAGTCACCCATTAATCCATCCATCCACTCACCCATTAATCCATCCATCTATCCATCCATTTATCCATTCATCCATCCATCCATCCATCCATCCATCCATCCATCCATCCATCCATCCAGTCACCCATTTATCCATCTACCCACCCATTTATCTATCCATCCATCCATCCAGTCACCCATTTATCCATCCATCCACTCACCCATTAATCCATCCATCTATCCATCCATCCATCCAGTCACCCATTTATCCATCCATCCATCCACTCACCTATAAATCTATCCATCTACCCACCCATTTATCTATCCATCCATCCATCCATGCACCCATTTATCCATCCATCCATCCATCTATCCACTCACCCATTAATCCATCCATCTATCTACCCATCCACCCATTAATCCATCCATCTATCTACCCATCCACCCATTTATCCATCCATCCATTAATCCAGTCACCCAATTATCCATCCATCAACCCATTTATCTATCCATCCATCCATCCATCCATCCATCCATCCATCCATCCATCCATCCATCCATCCATCCATCCATCCACCCACCCACTCACTCATTAATCCATCCATCTATCCACCCATTTATCCATCCATCCAGTGACCCATTTATCCATCCATCCATCCACTCACCTATAAATCCATCCATCTACCCACCCATTTATCCATCCACCCATCCATCCATCCATCCATCCATCCATCCATCCAGTCACCCATTTATCCATCCATCCATCTACCCACCCATTTATCCATCCATCCATCCATCCATCCATCCTTCCACTCACCCATTAATCCATCCATCTATCCACCCATTTATCCATCCATCCATTAATCCAGTCACCCAATTATCCATCCATCAACCCATTTATCCATCCATGCATCTATCCATCCATCTACTCACCCATTAATCCATCTATCCACCCATTTATCCATCCATCCATCCATCTATCCATCCATCCATCCATTCACCCAATAATCCATCCATCGACTCACCCATTAATCCATCCATATATCCACCCATTTATCCATCCATCCATCCATCCATCCATCCATCCATCCATCCATCCATCCATCCATCCATCTACTCACCCATTAATCCATCTATCCAGCCATTTATCCATCCATCCATCCATCCATCCATCCATCCATCCACTCACCCATTAATCCATCCATCTGTCCACCCATCCATTAATCCAGTCACCTATTTATCCATCAATCTACCATCAATCCACTTGTCCCCATCCATCCATCCCTCCACTCATCCACCCTCCTGATAGTCTGCAGTGTTTTAAATCCCTCACTCTCTCCAGCATGTAAAGCTTCTACTTGCTCAATCCTGCACTGCTCCAGACTCAACAGTCAGCCATTGCTAAAGGCTTTCTGATCAACTTTTCTTTCATCTGCTTCTGCCAGACAGTTTTTTGTCAGCGAGAGAGTTTGTCAGCAGCAAGGCGTGTGATTGGCTGTGTGATTGGCCGAGCCCTGTTGTGATTGGCTGATTGGACTCACGGCGAGAGGATCGGCTGTGAAAGCGGCGACACTATTCCTCATCTCGTTCTCACTGCCGCGCAGAGGAATCAGAGACACGTTACCGAAGCGAGCGTCCAGAGGAGCTGAGCGGCTCACGGTTCGAGACTTCAGCCACTCCGCCGGCCACACACGCCCTCCATTCTGAAACACACACACACACAAAAGCTCTGATTACATACAAAGATGTGAATTAGAATCAAAAATGTAATATTGCATAAAACATCAGTCAGTAAAGCAGCCTTTCAGTCAATGAGTGAAAGAGAACAACATCGACCTGATAAAGTGGAGCAAGCATCAGGCAGAGAATAGTAACATATGAGAAGCCACTGCGGTCCTTCTTCTTCTCTAATAAATGAGTTGTGCCCACTGATCTATAATACGCCTCGTTTCCACTGAGTGGTTCAGTACAGTACGGTACACTATGGGTCATCTTTATCAAGCTTGTGTCTCCACTGCCAAAGAGTGGCCTTAAGAACAACAGAAAGTTGCACTCGACGTCATTCTCACTCAAAGAAATGTCAAAGTAGAGCTGTACGGGTCGGTCACACATCATAGGAGAAGCACTTCTCACAAAACAGATGATTTATACACATAAATACTGTATAAATGTTATTAACCTTTCTATAAACAGGAATTAATTATAGCTGCAGAGTAATAATAATGTAAAATAACCTATTGCAATGTCTGTACTTACACATACAGACCCTTACAGTCTCCGATATAAAGTTATCAAGATACTGGAATTCGATACCAGCCGGCACTGACATTTTAAAAACGCCCATTTCCCGCTAACATTTGAGCACTGTTGAGCGCGTTCTTAAACAGTGCTGATTTGCCATAGTGTTCACATGCTCAACAGAAATGACTGTGATTGGCTTATAGACACACCAGCTGATCAGCGTAAATTTAAAACGCTCCAGTGTCCCTGTATCTGTGGTAACACTCTGTGAACTGATGACCTTCACAGCCAATCACAGTCATTTAAAGAGCCCCTATTATGGGTTTTTGAGAATGACCTTCTATGTAGTGTGTAACACAGCTCTAAGTGAAGTGAAATATCCAGCTAAGGCTTAAATCTGAAAGTAGACAGTGTTTAAAACTATTGATTCATTTATAAAAGAGTCGACCCATAGTGGTTGGAATGAATCGTCTTGATAACGAGTCTTTAGCCATTTCGGCGTGACGTGGATACTAAACATAAGCCCCGCCCAGTTGTTGTGCGCACAAGCCCCAGAAAAATTTAAACCTGTGGTCCCGCCCACAAGCACAGTACACAAAGAGAAAGAGGAAGATAAACAGATCCCAGTTGAACCAAGTCATGACGCTGTGCTCAGCTGGATATTATTGGAAGTGTGAGGGGATAGTTACTGTTATTTTCTCTACCCAAAGATGAGACTGTAAAGCATGCAGCAGTCAAGGTTCAAAACAGGGTGAGGTGTCTGAATACACTCAGGGTTGGAGCAAGCTGAACTGGCACTCTAGGCGAACGACGATCACGCCGCCCTAAACCCGGAAATGAAAAAGAAAGTGACCAGTTCGCGGATGAAAGTGAGGGCCGGGAGGGAAGGGGTGGGTGTCGCGGATGAAAGTGAGGGGCCGAGAGGGAAGGGGTGGGTGTCGCGGATGAAAGTGAGGGGCGGGAGGGAGGGGGTGGGTGTCGCGGATGAAAGTGAGGGCCGGGAGGGAGGGGGTGGGGTGTCGCGGATGAAAGTGAGGACCGGGAGGGAGGGGGTGGGTGTCGCGGATGAAAGTGAGGACCGGGAGGGAGGGGGTGGGTGTGGCAGATGAAAGTGAGGACCGGGAGGGAGGGGGTGGGTGTCGCGGATGAAAGTGAGTGCCGGGAGGGAGGGGGTGGGTGTCGCGGATGAAAGTGAGGAACGGGAGGGAGGGGGTGGGTGTCGCGGATGAAAGTGAGGAACGGGAGGGAGGGGGTGGGTGTCGCGGATGAAAGTGAGGACCGGGAGGGAGGGGGTGGGTGTGGCGGATGAAAGTGAGGAACAGGAGGGAGGGGGTGGGTGTCGCGGATGAAAGTGAGGAACAGGAGGGAGGGGGTGGGTGTCGCGGATGAAAGTGAGGAACGGGAGGGAGGGGGTGGGTGTCGCGGATGAAAGTGAGGACCGGGAGGGAGGGGGTGGGTGTGGCGGATGAAAGTGAGGACCGGGAGGGAGGGGGTGGGTGTCGCGGATGAAAGTGAGGACCGGGGGGTTCACGGACGCCGCCCTCACTATTCCGTCTAGGTCTCCTCTATGGATGCGCCGGCCCTGATAACACTGTTGAGAACCGGGTACTGTGTACTGTGTACTAGGCATGGGCCGGTATAAGACTCTGACGGTATGATAACCTTGGATAAAAATATCAGTTTCACGGTATCACGGTATTATGATTACTGCTCTAAAATATATTCTTCTTAAATGTCTGTGTAAAAAACTAAAACTTTTTAACCTTTTGAACACGATATATTTTATTTTGAAAAACATTTAAAATAT
>CAIGQS010000201.1:52500-79614 GCA_903798195.1 Danio kyathit
CAAGGTAAGAAAGGCTGAAAAACCACCACCACTGAACAAGACACGCAAGCTGAAATGTCAAGACTGGGCCAAGAAATATCTCAAGACTGATTTTTCTAAGGTTTTCTGGACTGATGAAATGAGAGCGAGTCTTGATGGGCCCGTGGCTGGATCGGTAAAGGGCAGAGAGCTCCAGTCCGACTCAGACGCCAGCAAGGTGGAGGTGGAGTACTGGTTTGGGCTGGTATCATTAAAGATGAGCTTGTGGGGCCTTTTCGGGTTGAGGATGGAGTCAAGCTCAACTCCCAGTCCTACTGCCAGTTTCTGGAAGACACCTTCAAGCAGTGGTACAGGAAGAAGTCTGCATCCTTCAAGAAAAACAGGATTTTCATGCAGGACAATGCTCCATCACACGCGCCCAAGTACTCCACAGCGTGGCTGGCAAGAAAGGGTCTAAAAGAAGAAAAACTAACGACATGGCCTCCTTGTTCACCTGATCTGAACCCCATAGAGAACCTGTGGTCCATCATCAAACGTGAGATTTACAAGGAGGAAAAACGGTACACCTCTCTGAACAGTGTCTGGGAGGCTGTGGTTGCTGTTCCACGCAGGGGCGCCGCTGGCCACCACAGGCCCTCTGACAAGCGAATTAGAAAATGAATGAAAGTGAAGAGCCGGGGTGGTTCGCGGGCCCTTTATAATGTCTCTGTGGGCCCCCTGAATATATGGGCCCTTAGAATCATCCTAACTTTCCCCCCCCTAGCGGCGCCCCTGGCTGCACGCAATGTTGATGGTGAACAGATCAAAACACTGACAGAATCCATGGATGGCAGGCTTTTGAGTGTCCTTGCAAAGAAAGGTGGCTATATTGGTCACTGATTTGTTTTTGTTTTTGAATGTCAGAAATGTGTATTTGTGAATGTTGAGATGTTATATTGGTTTCACTGGTGAAAATAAATCATTGAAATGGGGATATATTTGTTTTTTGTTAAGTTGCCTAATAATTCTGCACAGTAATAGTCACCTGCACACACAGATATCCTCCTAAAATAGCTCAAACTAAAAACTAACTAAAAACTACTTCCACAAATATTCAGCTTTGATATTAATGAGTTTTTTGGGTTCATTGAGAACATGGTTGTTGTTCAATAATAAAATTAATCCTCAAAAATACAACTTGCTAAGAATTCTGCACTTCCTGTATTTGAGAAAATGTTTATTTACATTTAAATATAGAATATATATGTTTATGATACAAATGAAATGATAACGATAAATATATATATACAGTTGAAGTCAGAATTATTAGCCCCTCTTTGAATTTTATTTTCCAAATATTTAACAGATTCAGGAATTTCTCACAGTATTTCCTCTAATATTTGTTCTTCTGGAGAAAGTCTTATTTGTTTTATTTGGGCTAGAATAAAAGCAGTTCGTAATTGTTTTAAACTCATTTTAAGGTCAATATTATTAGCCCCCTTCAGCAATATTAGTTTTGGATCGTGTCTAGAATAAACCACTGTTATACAATGACTTGCCTAATTACCCTAACTTTACCCTAATTACCCTAGTGAAGCCTTTAAATGTAACTTTCCATCATCCATCATCAATGTTTTTATTATGTCCAGATTGGACTACTGCAACTCTTTGTATTTAGGAGTTTCGCAGGCTTCAATTGTACGCCTGCAGCTGGTTCAATATGCAGCCGCTAGGCTTTAAACTGGGACAAAAAAAACATTCTAGTATCTCACCAGTTTTATCATCCCTTCACTGGCTCCCAGTCCAATTTAGGATTCAGTACAAGTTATTGTTATTTGTTCTTAAAGGTTTGAATGGTCTGGCACCTTACATCGGTGAGCTTCTTCACTGGCATACTTCATCGAGGCCAATCAGGTCAGAACAACAGTTTCAGCTAGTTGTTCCTAAATCACGGTAAAAATCAAGAGGTGACAGGGCTTTTCTGTCACAGGCCCTCGTCTGTGGAATGGTCTGCCTTTACATATTAGGTCATGCTCTTTCCTTGGTGCTTTTAAGTCTCATTTTAAAAAAAATCACAGTTTGTCTCTTGCTTTTTGATTGCTATTAATTAATTTTAATCTGTTTTACATATTGGTACTGTATAGATTTGTATGCTGGTCGTTTTTAAAGCACTTTGGTCAACATCTGTTGTTTTTAAATGTGCTCTATAAATAAAGCAAACCAACTTTAAGCTGTATAGAAGTGTCTTGAAGAATATCTAGTCTAATATTATTTACTGTCATCATGACAAAGAGAAAATAAATCAGTTATTAGAGATGAGTTATTAAAACTATTATGATTAGAAATGTGTTGGAGAAATCTGCTCTCTGTTAAACAGAAATCGGGGAAAAAAATAAACAAGGGGGCTAATAATTCTGACTTCAACTGTATATGGCTTATATCGCCATCAAATCCAAAACATACACTCAGGAGATGTGTGGCTTTTGACCTATTACTTTTCTTTATTGCTCCAGGACTAATTTTATGTATTTGTTTATTTTTATTTACATTTTTTACATTACTTAAGCATCTATAACTTTTTGTTTTGAGCATTATAAACTCCAGATGATGGATAGTAAAGCCTAAAGTGTCTTCTTTCCAAAGATACATGAACTGTGAATGTAGACAAAATTATTCAGCAACTGGTGCTGTTTTAGTTTGGGAAGGTCTGACGGTGTGGGAGAGAAGGGCACTGAAATAGCCTCGGAAAACTTTTTACAGAAATCTTATTTTGCATGCGATCTTCATCAAATTTGAGATACAGTTGCAATCAGAATTATTAGCCCCCCTGTTTATTTTTTTCCCCAATTTCTGTTTAACGGAGAGAAAAAAAATTCAACACATTTCTAATCATAATAGTTTTAATAACTCATCTCTAATAACTGATTTATTTTCTCTTTGTCATGATGACAGTAAATAATATTAGACTAGATATTCTTCAAGACACTTCTATACAGCTTAAAGTGACATTTAAAGGCTTAACTAGGTTAATTAGGGTAACTAGGCAGGTTAGGGGAATTAGGCAAGTTATTGTATAATGATGGTTTGTTCTGTAGACTATCTGAAAAAATCAATAGCTTAAAGGGGCTAATAATATTGACCTTAAAATGGGTTTTAAAAAATTAAAAACTGCTTTTATTCTAGCCGAAATAAAACAAATAAGACTTTCTCCAGAAGAAAAAATATTATCAGACATACTGTGAACATTTCCTTGCTCTGTTAAACATCATTTGGGAAATATTTAAAAAAGAAAACAAAAATTCAAAGGGGGTTCAATAATTCTGATATACTCATGAGACACTTAGCTTTTTTCTAGGTTTTACATGACTGGTTTCATGTGTTTGTATATGGAAAAACAAATGAAGAGTTCAGATGCAAAATCCTCTAAGTGCCTCTAGCATTTTTCAGACTTCTGTCTTGATTCAATAATTTCACTTTTATAGCAAAGAATAGATTATTTTCAGCAATTCTAACATGAAACAACTGAACATAAACATAAGAGGCAGAGAAAAATGTTCATTGTAAAAGAAAATTCTAGATGGCACTTGCACCTGAACTCCCTTTTTATAGAGATGGACCATAGTAAAGCCCAAAGTGCCTCCTTTCCAATGACACCTTAATAATGTTTGTAGCTCACTGGAGTCAGGAACTGTTACTATTTAAAGTTAGGTAGGTTTAAATCTCAAAGTGAGTACTGGCTAACAGGTTATTCATTCATTCATTTTCCTTTCGGCTTAGTCCCTTTATTAATCTGGAGTCGCCACAGCGGACTGAAACCGCCAACTTACCCAGCATATGTTTCACACAGTGCATGCCCTTCCAGCCGCAACCCATCACTGGGAAACATCCATACACACTCATGTACTACGGCCAATTTAGTTGATCAGTTCCCCTATAGCGCATGTGTTTGGACTGTGGGGGAAACCGGAGCACCTGGAGGAAACCCACACCAACACGGGGAGAAGCTCGGCTAACAGGTTAATCCTGATTAATATTTGTCCAGCACTAATAATAATGTAAACTAAACTGAAATCCATTTATTTTATCTGAGCTCTAATATTTCTCATTATTTGCTTCATTTAGTAATAATGTAACTATAACTAAAACAAAATATGAAATTGATTCATTACAGATGTCAGAATAAATATGACTTAAATTTGAATTGATATTACTATTCATGTAATTAACAATGATAAAAATGAAAATTATGTGTACGATCCATGTAGAATTGCAGCGTTTGCCTTTAATTCTTTATTAACAAGCCTTATTGCTATGATGATCAAGGTCTCTTTCTCCACTGTCTCCATCTTATTGTCCCTTTTTAATTTTTTATATATTATTACATTTTTTTGTTTCCTATTTTATATGCCCTAACCATGTTTTTTTTGTTCTCTACATGTATTTACAACCATTACGGTAGCTAGATATTGATGGACTAACATGAAATGTTTTTACACCGTATTGCACTCTATGTAATGCTGTATTCTTTATATGTAATGCTGTATTCTTTAATAAAAAGAAGTAAAAAAAATTGCAGTATTAAAACAACTAGGTTTGGTTATATCCACAGGAATTTACGTAGTCGATATATATCTTTATTGTAGTTATATTATACACACACCGGCCACTTTATTAGGTACACCTGTCCAACTGCTCGTTAACGCAAATGTCTAATCAGCCAATCACATGGCAGCAGCTCAGTGCATTTAGGCATGTAGACATGGTCAAGACGATCTGCTGCAGTTCAAAGTGAGCATCAGAATGGGGAAGAAAGGGGATTTAAGAGACTTTGAGTGTGGCATGGTTGTTGCTGCCAGACGGGCTGCTCTGAGTATTTCAGAAACTGCTGATCTACTGGGATCTTCACGCACAACCATCTCTAGGGTTTACAGAGAATGGTCCGACAAAGAGGAAATCTCCAGTGAGCGGCAGTTCTGTGGGCGCAAATGCCTTGTTGATGCCAGAGGTCAGAGGAGAATGGCCAGACTGGCTCCAGCTGATAGAAAGGCAACAGTAACTCAAATAAGCACTCGTTACAAACCGAGGTCTGCAGAAGAGCATCTCTGAACACACAACACGTCCAACCTTGAGGCGGATGGGCTACAGCACCAGAAGACCACACCGGGTGCCACTCCTGTCAGCTAAGAACAGGAAACTGAGGCTACAATTCACACAGGCTCACCAAAACTGGACAAGAGAAGATTGGAGAAACGTTGCCTGGTCTGATGAGTCTCCATTTCTGCTGACACATTCGGATGCTCGGCTCAGAAATTGACCTCAACAACATGAAAGCATGGATCATCCTGCCTTGTATCAGCGGTTCAGGCTGGTGGTGGTGGTGTAATGGTGTGGGGGAGATTTCTTGGCACACTTTGGGTCCATTAGTACCAATTGAGCATGGTGTCAACGCCACAGCCTACCTGAGTATTGTTGCTGACCATGTCCATCCCTTTATGACCACAGTGTCTCCATCTTCTGATGGCTACTTCCAGCAGGATAACGCACCATGTCATAAAGCGCCAATCATCTCAGACTGGTTTCTTGAACATGACGATGAGTTCACTGTACTCAAATGGCCTCCACAGTCACCAGAGCTTAATCCAATAGAGCACCTTTGGGATGTGGTGGAACGGGAGATTGGCATCATGGATGTGCAGCCGACAAATCTGCAGCAACTGTGTGATGCTATCATGACAATATGGAGCAAAATCTCTGAGGAATATTTCCAGTAGCTTGTTGAATCTCTGACATGAAGGATTAAAGCAGTTCTGAAAGCAAAAGGGGTCCAACCCAGTACTAGTGAGGTGTACCTAATAAAGTGACCAATGAGTGTATAATCTCCTTTATTGGCGTCTTTATAAGCAGCCAGATAAACACATGCAGGTTCATAACATGTAAAGCATTGTGTAAATGTATGACACTAATCATCACTGTGGATGAGTGCAAGATACATTTGATGGAGAAAATGTTAATGTTACAAGCTTATATAAGATAAATAAAAACACATTTATTAATATATTTAGGTTAATGTAAAGTCTTTACGGCTGCAGAATCTCACTGTGAGAAACAATAAGCTGGCATTTGTTTTATGAGGACTGTTACTCGTGACAAAGATGTCAGGCAGAGGTCAGAGGTCATTCAGAGACGCTGGACAATAATTGTAAACAACTACAGAAAAACTGGTGAAATGGAAATATTAGTTAATAATGATGCAATAATATAAAGTTTAAGGTTCACTTCAGCAAACATAAACAGACTGACACACACACACACACACAGAAACTCTTACCCGCACTTCCTTATAGAGTCGCAGTGATGTGCTGGTCAGGATGAAGTATCGGTCATTAAAGTGTCCGGTGCTCAAACCCAAACCCAGCAGACTGCGCTCCTCTCTGAACTTCATCATCCCGTGCTTCGACACCTCCACTTTACTGGCTGCAGGACACACACACATACAGACGTAGATACAGAAAGACACACAGAGACGCATGCAAACACACAGACACACACAAACACACACAGAATCATTCAGTATTCTCAGATAATAAACACACATTATCAGATTCACACGAGCACATCATGAACTCAATCATATTAATGACATCATGATTGTACTTTAACAACAACAACAACACACTTCCTCCATTTACTGCTTTAGCAAATTCTAAGGTCCCTCAAGGTGATTTAAGATGAGACCTGTCTGACTCTGACCTCCCTCAACACTGTTATTTTAATTATTCCTTTAAAGCGAGAATACAGAGGAAATGAGATGTTCAGCATCTTGGAAAGCTGGATATATCAGCAGAAGCCTCATTTAATCCGAGTAATTAATAATACTGGAGGAGTTCTGAGAGTTAATAAGCCTGAACATGCCGAGGGCGCTTTAGAATGAATATAACACGTCCTAGATCTGCCAAGCTCTCAAATATTCTATCAGGTACAGAACATGGGTACAGAAACATGTTTATTAAATCCTCTTCATTAATCCTTATGCGGTAAATCATGAATGATTGAATAAAGATCTGCTATAACAGCGGGAGGCCTGCAAAACATTCAGATCTTACATCTAAAAGAGCCTACACATATTACTGTAGAGGAAACGCTGTTCTGGAGTTTAAAAGGCTGAGAAGCACATTTTACATTTTATCTATTTATCATTCATTCATTTTCAGGGGTCGCCACAGCGGAATGAACCGTCAACTTATCCAGCACATGTTTTAAGCAGCGGATACCCTTCCAGCCGCAACCCATCACCAGGAAACATCCATACACACTCATACACTACGGAGAATTTAGTTTATTCAATCCCTCTATACCACATGTCTTTGGACTGTGGGGCAAACCCGGAGGAAACCCATGCCATCATGGGGAGAACATGCAAACTCAACACAGAAACACCAACTGACCCAGCCGGGACTCGAACCAGAGACCTTCTTGCTGTGAGGCGACAGCGCTACCCACTGTGCCACCGCGTCACCCCTATTTATTTATCCAATTTTATCCATTTATCAACTGAAAATTGTTTATACAGATGTTCATTTAATTAATGTGGAAATTAATTAATTATAAAGTTTGACACCCAGTGGTTAAACTAGGTATTGCACCCCAGGATCAAAACACATTCGGCTCCTCCCCTGATGAGTCCACTCTAGTGCAGGTTGCCAGATTGACGTGAGTGAGACTGACCATCAAGCCTAAAGGCTGATTTAAGGCTGACTTGAACCGCTTTCTAACTAAAATCAACGGAACGCAATAAAAGCAATATTCTCCATAATAAAAGGAGCTTTTGTTCTAACCAACACCTCAAATTCATTTATTAGAAACGGCTTGTATTTCTTATTTTATGCAGCTGAACAACAGAAAACAGTGATCAGCTCAGGTACAGCTCATGTGCTTTATTCAGTGTTAAATGCTAATATTGTGAGTCTGAATGCCGTTTCACATCACATTTATCGCCATACTACTGAAAGCAGCAGCAGATAGTTCAGCTCAGATCTGAAGAATAAAATAAACCGTCTGAAACTGAACTCTAGAGCTGAGAGTCAGAGCAAACCAACACATATCAGTGATTCAGCATCTACATTTAATCATGTTAAAGAGCTTTAATGTGTGTTCATTAGATTATAAACCTCACCATTGTGCTGGAGTGCAGTGAGTGCACTATTCTGTGCTTCTGAATGGCTGGATTTACATTTCTGTCGTGTTTCGTCTGGTGCAAACAGCTAAACTGCTCAACACTGTGTATCTCGTCACGTAGCGTGTTGTTAGGACACGGGGTCACAATGTTCCCTGCTCACCTAATGTTTACGCTCCTAATATTTATATCTGCTAATTAATAACCTCATGTGGAATTCTGAATCTGCGTCTTATTTCAGAGTCTGCTGCTGTCCACCAGAGGTCACATTTCAGTCACGAGTGCATGCTTTGAGAGCCTTCCTGACTGAATGAATGAAATACGCTGTTTTCCACCATCTGGCAACCCGGAGTGCTGAATTATAATTGGCTAAACTGGCATTGGGCGGGTTAAATGACCAAAACAAAGACAGCCGTTCTGGCACGTAACACACATGTTCACAGCAGAATATCTGACTTCAGCATTGTGTTTCAGATAAACAAGAATGTTCACTTTGTAGTGGTACTTGGTTAATAAAATGGGTTGGGTGCCAGGGGCAGAAAACCCCACTACAGTTTCTCAGATAATTCAATTAAATAAAAGAAAATAAAAGTTTCAACAAATGCATGATTTAATCAAATAAACCAAAATCAAATGTTCAATCAAGCAAAACAATATATTAATAAAGGAGAAAAAAAAGCAAACCAGCTTTAACTTCAACTCATCATAAACTGAACAAACTTAAATGACCAGGCCCAGGCACAATACCTATTAATACTGCAAAAATCCTGATCGGAGCATCCCTAGCTTTGACCCAACTTGGCTGTCAGAGCAATACTCCCCCTGGCTGTACAAGACTGATCTGAGTAAGTCAGTAAATACACCCTTAGGAAAAGAAGTATACTTAAGTAAAGTATAAAAGTATTTAGTAAGCATGCTAATATCAGTGTACTAGTACTGTACTTGAAATGTTCTTCCAGAAGCCCATTAAGATACACTGCAGTGATAAAAGCTGCACACTTTGTGGATAAAAAGATCTAAAATAAATGTTGATTTTTTATCTTGTATGATTATACAGTTCAAATAATTGTTCAGTTTTTTACTGCTGTCATTAAAAGAAACAAACACCACGAGTCTGTGTCAGTCTGAACAGCCGCGCTGCACCGCACCCCCAATCCCCCCTCAGCAGCTCCCCCCCCCCCCCCCCCCAAAAAAAAAAAAAGTAAACCTAGGGGAAACACTGAAATAACTTTCTATCAGCTGACAGTTGTGATCCCGTTGCCCATACAATAATAGAAACTAAGGGTGCTTTCACACCTAGACTTTTGTTCCGGAACCTGGCGCGTTTGCCCAGTTAGCGCGGTTTGTTTGGCATATGTGAACAGGGCAATCGCGCTCAGATCCGCGTCAAAGCAATCGCTCCGAGACCGCCTAAATGAGGTGGTCTCGGCTCGATTAAAACGAACTCTGGAGCGGATCGATTGTAGTGAGAAAGCTATACGATCCGAGCCCGGCTATATCACAGTGTTTTATATGTAATAGGCATACGGCTATATGAAGAGAGAGTAGGGCGGGAGGTCATTCCAGACATCCCGAGTCTCCCGGAAGTTTCAGGAGTCCCCCGCAAATGCACAGAGACTCCCGGATGCCGGCAAAAGAGCGATAATCTCCAAGAAATTGCGCGTCTCCCTCCCGGTCCTCAAAATACGTCGCGCACCCTTCTCATCACCGCATCCCTCCTCGCTCTTCAGACATGTCGCGCGCACCCTATCAAACACCACCAAAACACCTCCGACAGCTGAGCGGGACTCTGCAAAATAAACCGTGAAACTCTGACCAATGTGAGGAGAGTTTACTCACACGTGACTTGTTTTAGCTTGTTTTGGTCCGTTTAGAAACTTTGCCGTGTGAAAGCGAACCACACCAAGAACAAAGAGCAACAATGGAACAATTTTAATCCCTGTTTCAGAACAACTGAATCGATGCACAGGTGTGAAAGCACCCTGAAATTTAATGACGACCGTCACAACATAGCATGTTTCTGAAATATCTGCACACATATGATGGTGTTTTTATGATGCAGAAGAGTCAGAAACTCCCATACAGCACCCTTAAATATTCACTTATTATCTAGTGACTTACAGAAACAAGATGTTGTTCTGTCGTGTGTTGCTACATTTAAAAACAAAAGATATTTAAAAATGTGTTTATGATTTGTAATGAAAATTGTCAGCATTAACTACTATCATTACTGTTTCTGACTCTGGCAGTTGCTCCATAACTATGCAGTTTGTCATAGATATATACACTAGATATCGCATAGGGACCCTGAGCATGCGTCAATAGCGCCGCCACATTGGTACAGTGCTCCTAGGACAAACGTCATTCAACCGCACTAGTCAAGACAGTGTGCCAATGTGAAGATGCTGGACTTTAGCGCTGTGTACGGGTGTAGTAACGAGCAAACAAAGAAAACAAAGCACAAAGGCAGAACATTTCATAGGTAAGATTTAGTTTTTTATGTTTTTGTATGTTATGAACTTTTGTGCTTAACAAGTAATGTTATTGATGATAATACAGTCTCTTACTGCATTCACCATAAGGCAAAGTAGCACCAACTCGCACTAAATTCTAGACTTATGCTAGTTTTGTTGAATAAAATAAGCAAACAATGTTATGAAATATGACAAGAAGACGCTGCGCTGCCAGAAACTTGTATTATTGTCAGCTAAGTGAACGAGTCGTTCATAACAGAGATTCATTCACAAACGAATCGCTCCCTCCGTCAGAATGAGAAGTGAAAGCAGGAGGGGGGGGGGGGGGGGGGGGGGTTCAGGACATGGATTAGATCAAATTAAACAGGGAAGGAGGGTAATGCATTTCCATGCACACAAACACACGCTCTTTGTCAGGAATCCCCGTGCGATCACATCCATCAATGTAGAAAAGTGATGTCAAATTATAATATTTCGTAATTTAAAAAAATATTTGCATACTGACCACCGGGGGAAACTCCCGATCATAGATATATGTGTATATGTGTATTTCTCTGGCTTTCGATGGCCACAGTCCTCCACTTCACCTTGGTCCTGCATTCATTTCAAAGGAGCGCTACCCTGTACTAAAATGGCGGCTCTATTGACGCGTTCCTTCTAATAGACAACAGTAGGGTAGGCGACATCTAGTGTATATATCTATGGCAGTTTGTTAGGATGATGTGTATGTTACTGTTGTTATAGGGTGATGTAGGTGGTTGTTATGGTACTGTGGGTAATGCTTCATGGTTGCTAGGGTGTTGTGGCTGCTTCGTACAGAGGCTTTCTTTGCCCATTTCCCTAAAAGCGGCATGTGTGAGTGCAGCTCTCCTCTTACCCAGATAGACCAGCATGGCCTCCATGGAGAAGTGCTTCTTGACCAGCAGGTGACTGTCAGTGCCCAGAGAGTGGAAGATGGGCAGAACCTTCTCCTGATAGTGCAGTGGCCGCTCTGACACACACACACACACACACACACACACACACACAGACACACACACACACACACACACATCCTCACGTCACTATTTGTTTATGTTTATCAGCACTGATGGCTATATCATGGCAGGATCACTATAGATAACCACTATTGATCTATATTACCACAGAACACTTCATAACTCAATAAGAGATGATATAAAACTAAACAAATAAACAAACAGACAATACACACATACACAACACATGCTGTTACAGCTTCAGTATATGATAACAAGTCCTCGTGTTCACTGTTAAACTTATTGTGAGCGTGTGTTTGTGAATGCATATGTATGTGTATGTGTGAAGTGTGTGTGTGAAGTGTGTGTGTGTGTGTGTGTGTAGGATGTGTATCTGTGTAGTGTGTGTATAGCAGAGATGGGAGTAAGTCACACATGTGCAAGTCACAAGCAAGTCTCAAGTCATAACCTTCAAGTCTCAAGCAAGTCTCAAGTCATAACCTTCAAGTCTCAAGCAAGTCAAGTCAATATTTGTCGGACTCAAGTCAAGTCAAGTCAAGTCAAGTCACTGCTTATTTCAAGTCACGTTAAGTCATAGCTTTAATTTATATATATATAGACCTTAAAATGATTTTTAAAACATTAAAAAACTGCTTTTATTCTAGCTGAAATAACTTTAACTCTCTCTCTCTCTCTATATATATATATACTGTCATTTGAAATGACACGTTCATCACTAGTGAATCAGATGGCTTTCTGCTTGAGGAATGTGTGTGCTTATTTCAAAGCCTTTACAATATCTTACTATTAATTAAACGAGACCCTAAATCACAAAACCAATCTTATGGTGCACAAGCACATTTTTTGGGGATAAAAATTATTGAATCAAAATGATAATTTTTTTTTTTATTACAGAAAACATTATTGTATTAATAGTAAAGATCATCTTCCTCAAAGACATTTTGCACATTTCAAAAACTCCAATAAAAAATGTGTTGATTAGTAATATGCATTGCTAAGAATAAACTCTGAAGGCAATTTTGAACCTTTAGATTGCGATTTTATATATATATATATATATATATATATATATATATATATATATATATATATATATATATATATATATATATATATATATATATATATATATATATATATATATATATATATATATATATATATATATGCCATTTCACACATTAGTTTAGTTCACACAGATTTTGAGATCCGTGGTCTGAAATGGTTTCTTCTTTTTTAAAATTGTATTGGCGAAAAAAATGATGCATGCAAAAATAAATTTAGCAATATAGGAACATTGCATTTAACAAATTGTTTTAATGCAATCTTATTTTATGATTAAAGTTAACCCCTAACATGTCAAAAACTTAAATATTAAACATTAGCATACAAATACAATAATATCAGTGCTTCCCATAGATTTCATATACAGTACTTGTGGTGGTAGCCGAATTGAAAAACACCATTTACCCACATCATATACATGGTTAACTATATGTGACGAACAAAACATAATTCCATCTTTAACAATAATTTCATTTATTATGACAATGTTGTACACTGTTTGTTTTCAATGGGTTAAAGTATAAAAAAAACTATTAAAAAAAGAAAAGACATCCACTTTCTCTTACCTTTCTGCTATTCAGGAGCCATGTGCACCAACTGACGGGTCAATTCGGGTCATTCAAGCAAACTTGAATGCAAAAGCATTTTAGATATGTATATAATATAGCTTATATGTACTATAGCCTAATGACATCAGCAAATTAATAAAATATACAGCAAATGAAAATACTGTAATACATATATACTGTGTATAACATATATATAACATATAAAATATATATGAAATAACAAAAAAAGGAAAAATTTGTCATTCCGAGTATACAGTGAAGTTTTTCTGAGTCGTTTAGGTTCAAGAATGAATGATTGAATGTTTCTCTCGCGACTGTGCGCGCAGTCAGCTGCAAAGCCAAGCGAAAATAGCCTTGAATAAAAAGATAATGCAAAAACGCATACGATTAACGAACGACAGCTTTAGAAGGCGAAAGCCAAATCCCGGACATTTAAGGACATTTAGAAACCCGGCCGGACGAATTTGTTAAATGCCTAAAAAGGCACGTCTCTTGTGAGTCTGCAGTGCGGGGGTGCTGACAGTTCACACGCGCAGAGAACAAAACGTGTAACGAGAGAGGATTTTCCTCTACATCGATCGCGGAGGTTTGGTTATATTAGGCGGACACAAAATAGTAAGCCCAAGTAAAGTCTACAGGGAGTGCAGAATTATTAGGCAAGTTGTATTTTTGAGGATTAATTTTATTATTGAACAACAACCATGTTCTCAATGAACCCAAAAAACTCATTAATATCAAAGCTGAGTATTTGTGGAAGTAGTTTTTAGTTTGTTTTTAGTTTGAGCTATTTTAGGAGGATATCTGTGTGTGCAGGTGACTATTACTGTGCAGAATTATTAGGCAACTTAACAAAAAACAAATATATCCCCATTTCAATGATTTATTTTCACCAGTGAAACCAATATAACATCTCAACATTCACAAATATACATTTTCGGAGCCTGTCAAGTCCTTCTTTTGACCCATTTTGCCAAAGGAAAGGAAGTTGCCTAATAATTCTGCACACCTGATATAGGGTGTTGATGTCATTAGACCACACCCCTTCTCATTACAGAGATGCACATCACCTAATATGATTAATTGGTAGTAGGCTTTCCAGCCTATACAGCTTGGAGTAAGACAACATGCATAAAGAGGATGATGTGCTCAAAATACTCATTTGCCTAATAATTCTGCACTGCCTGTATGTGCACTGAGTCAGACTATAAATAGTATAAACTTTGATTAGCCAAGACGGAGCGCTTTCTGTCACCGCATTATCTGATGGCAGAATAGCAACTAAATCAATCTAATGAATCGTTTAAAGCGGTTCTTCTTAATGAACCGATTGATCCAGTTCAGCAAATCCAACTGATTCTTTTAAAATGGTTTGCATTTCCGATAAACACTAATCCACAAATTACTTAAAGTTACTTACTTTTTAACTTGCCTGGCACATGGAAAAAAACAATATCCCAAGTTATCCACTTAAAAAATCATCAACTCGAGTCAGGAATCGGTTGCAGTGCTTTATTGGGAACAGTACAGAGAACCTGAATCTTTCAGACCGATCTGAGAACCCAGAAGCTGTTAATACTGCGCATGCGTGACGTAGAACTTTCGGTTTTGTTTTGTTTATAAATGCATAAAGCATAATATATAACAAACGGTTGTGTATTTAACAAAATCGTAATTATTTCGAGTCATTTAACTCAAGTCCAAGTCAAGTCTCAAGTCAAGTCGAGTCTTTTTTGGAGATTTGTCAAGCAAGTCTCAAGTCCTCAATATCGTGACTTAAGTCTGACACGAGTCAAGTCAGTGACTCGAGTCCCCCATCTGTGGTGTATAGTATAGGTGTGTGTGTTTGTGTGTATATGTATGTTTGTGTATGTGTATTGTTTGAGCATATGTGTGTATGTGTGGATAGTGTGCAGTGTTTTGTATGAGTGTGTGTAAGTATGTGTGCAGTGTATATATGTGTGTAGTGTGTGTGTGTGTGTGTGTGTGTGTGTGTGTGTGTGTGTGTGTGTGTGTGTGTGTGTGTGTGTACAGTAAAGGTGTGTGTGTGCATTCAGAAAGTATTGATAGCGCTTCACTTTTCCTCATTTGTTTATGTTCCAGCCTTATTCCAAAATAGCTTAAACTCATGTATGTCCTCAACATTCTACACACAATCCCCCATAATGACAATGTGGAAAAAGAGTTGTGAAATTGTTCCAAATTTATTAAAAATAAAAGCTGATACATCACATGTACACTGTATGTGCGTGAGTGTGTGTGTGTGTGTGTGTGTGTGTGTGTGTGTGTGTGTGTGTGTGTGTGTGTGTGTGTGTGTGTGTGTGTGTGTGTGTGTATGCATGTGTGTATATGTATGTTTGTGTGTGTGTATATATATGTAAGTGTGTGTGCGTTAGCATGTGTGTGTATATGTATGTGTGTGTGCGTCTGTGTGTGTGTGTGCCTCTCACCTATCTCCTCCTTGTCGTTGACCTCGAAGCAGCACCAGTAGTCTTTCTCCTTCACGCTGATTTTCCGTCTGTCCAGAACCTCAAATGTCAGTTCTGCTGCCGTCATCGTCGCTGGAATCTGAAGGTCAAACATCATTATTATTATTAGCCATGGCTCCATCCAGAGTTTCTTATGTGCATTTTGGAATATTGCAATAAAAGCTGTAATGGAAACACCAAGACTGCGCATAAACTGATTCAGCACATATCAGAGAAGGATAATACTGCATATGAACTGATCTGGGGCATCACGGTGGCTCAGTGGTGTTGGTGTTTCTGTGTGGAGTTTGCATGTTCTCCCCGTGGTGGCATAGGTTTCCTCCGGATGCTCCGGTTTCCCCCACAGTCTAAACACATGCGCTATAGGGGAACTGATGAACTAAATTGGCCATAGTGTATGTGTGTGAATGAGTGTGTATGGGTGTTTCCCAGTACTGGGTTGCAGCTGGAAGTGCATTCGCTGTGTAAAGCATATGCTGGAATAATTGGCAGTTCATTCCACTGTGGCGACCCCTGATTAATAAAGGGACTAAGCCAAAAAGAATATGAATAAATGAATAAACTGTGCTGTAAACAGATGTAGTGAGTAAAGTCTGCATCACTCTGCGCTTCAGTGGTGTCGTTTCTAACAGAGCTATTCATATGTGAGTGAGTGCTGGTTCTGTTCAGATCTTTAACAGTAAGACCCTCACATACCTTCACATGCTGTTCAGCGGTTTCCCTTTTCTCCTCCAGGTAAACTGTGCAGATGAAATCACCGCTACTGCCCTGTATTCACACACACACACATGAATTTTAATTTTAATACCTCAAACAGTAAATGAATAGTAAATGAGAGGTGCCTCCAGTGAGTTTCAGTCCTGTTATACATTAGACTGACCACACATTTGTTCTATGTAATGTAATGTAATGTGTATTTATATAGCACATGTACCATGTAGGGTCATACACCCAAAACACTTCACAATCATGAGGGGGGTCTCTCCACACCACCACCAGTGTGCAGCTCCACTTGAATGATGTGACGGCAGCCACAGGACAACAGCGGCGCCAGTGCTTCACCACACACCAGCTATAGGTGGAGTGGAGAGACAGTAATGGAGCCAATTCAGTGGATGGGGATGAGTGGGAGGCCATGATGGGTAAGGGCTGATGGAGGGAGTTTGGCCAGGACACCGGGGTTACACCCCTACTCTTTACCAGAAGTGCCATGAGATTATTAATGAGCACAGAGAGTCAGGAGCTCAGTTTAACGTCTCATCTGAAAGACGACACTCACTGACAGTATAGTGTCTCCTTCACTGACAGTATAGTGTCTCCTTCACTGACAGTATAGTGTCCCCTTCACTGACAGTATAGTGTCCTCTTCACTGACAGTATAGTGTCTCCTTCACTGACAGTATAGTGTCCTCTTCACTGACAGTATAGTGTCTCCTTCACTGACAGTATAGTGTCTCCTTCACTGACAGTATAGTGTCTCCTTCACTGACAGTATAGTGTCCCCTTCACTGACAGTATAGTGTCCCCTTCACTGACAGTATAGTGTCCTCTTCACTGACAGTATAGTGTCCTCTTCACTGACAGTATAGTGTCTCCTTCACTGACAGTATAGTGTCCCCTTCACTGACAGTATAGTGTCTCCTTCACTGACAGTATAGTGTCTCCTTCACTGACAGTATAGTGTCTCCTTCACTGACAGTATAGTGTCTCCTTCACTGACAGTATAGTGTCTCCTTCACTGACAGTATAGTGTCCCCTTCACTGACAGTATAGTGTCCTCTTCACTGACAGTATAGTGTCTCCTTCACTGACAGTATAGTGTCCCCTTCACTGACAGTATAGTGTCTCCTTCACTGACAGTATAGTGTCCCCTTCACTGACAGTATAGTGTCTCCTTCACTGACAGTATAGTGTCTCCTTCACTGACAGTATAGTGTCTCCTTCACTGACAGTATAGTGTCCTCTTCACTGACAGTATAGTGTCTCCTTCACTGAGAGTATAGTGTCTCCTTCACTGACAGTATAGTGTCTCCTTCACTGACAGTATAGTGTCCCCTTCACTGACAGTATAGTGTCTCCTTCACTGACAGTATAGTGTCTCCTTCACTGACAGTATAGTGTCCTCTTCACTGACAGTATAGTGTCCCCTTCACTGACAGTATAGTGTCCCCTTCACTGACAGTATAGTGTCCTCTTCACTGACAGTATAGTGTCCCCTTCACTGACAGTATAGTGTCTCCTTCACTGACAGTATAGTGTCCCCTTCACTGACAGTATAGTGTCCCCTTCACTGACAGTATAGTGTCCTCTTCACTGACAGTATAGTGTCCCCTTCACTGACAGTATAGTGTCTCCTTCACTGACAGTATAGTGTCCCCTTCACTGACAGTATAGTGTCTCCTTCACTGACAGTATAGTGTCCCCTTCACTGACAGTATAGTGTCCCCTTCACTGACAGTATAGTGTCCTCTTCACTGACAGTATAGTGTCCCCTTCACTGACAGTATAGTGTCCCCTTCACTGACAGTATAGTGTCCTCTTCACTGACAGTATAGTGTCCCCTTCACTGACAGTATAGTGTCCCCTTCACTGACAGTATAGTGTCCCCTTCACTGACAGTATAGTGTCCCCTTCACTGACAGTATAGTGTCCTCTTCACTGACAGTATAGTGTCCCCTTCACTGACAGTATAGTGTCCCCTTCACTGACAGTATAGTGTCCCCTTCACTGACAGTATAGTGTCCCCTTCACTGACAGTATAGTGTCCCCTTCACTGACAGTATTGTGTCCCCTTCACTGACAGTATAGTGTCCCCTTCACTGACAGTATAGTGTCCCCTTCACTGACAGTATAGTGTCCCCTTCACTGACAGTATAGTGTCCCCTATACTGACAGTATAGTGTCCCCTTCACTGACAGTATAGTGTCCCCTTCACTGACAGTATAGTGTCTCCTTCACTGACAGTATAGTGTCTCCTTCACTGACAGTATAGTGTCCCCTTCACTGACAGTATAGTGTGCCCTTCACTGACAGTATAGTGTGCCCTTCACTGACAGTATAGTGTCCCCTTCACTGACAGTATAGTGTCTCCTTCACTGACAGTATAGTGTCCTCTTCACTGACAGTATAGTGTCCCCTTCACTGACAGTATAGTGTCTCCTTCACTGACAGTATAGTGTCTCCTTCACTGACAGTATAGTGTCCCCTTCACTGACAGTATAGTGTCTCCTTCACTGACAGTATAGTGTCTCCTTCACTGACAGTATAGTGTCTCCTTCACTGACAGTATAGTGTCCCCTTCACTGACAGTATTGTGTCCCCTTTACTGACAGTATAGTGTCCCCTTCACTGACAGTATTGTGTCCCCTTCACTGACAGTATAGTGTCCCCTTCACTGACAGTATTGTGTCTCTTCACTGACAGTATAGTGTCTCCTTCACTGACAGTATAGTGTCTCCTTCACTGACAGTATAGTGTCCCCTTCACTGACAGTATAGTGTCCTCTTCACTGACAGTATAGTGTCCTTTTTACTGACAGTATTGTGTCCCCTTCACTGACAGTATTGTGTCCCCTTCACTGACAGTATAGTGTCCCCTTCACTGACAGTATTGTGTCCCCTTCACTGACAGTATAGTGTCTCCTTCACTGACAGTATAGTGTCCCCTTCACTGACAGTATTGTGTCTCTTCACTGACAGTACAGTGTCTCCTTCACTGACAGTATAGTGTCCCCTTCACTGACAGTATAGTGTCCCCTTCACTGACAGAATAGTGTCTCCTTCACTGACAGTATAGTGTCTCCTTCACTGACAGTATAGTGTCCCCTTCACTGACAGTATAGTGTCCCCTTCACTGACAGAATAGTGTCTCCTTCACTGACAGTATAGTGTCTCCTTCACTGACAGAATAGTGTCTCCTTCACTGACAGTATAGTGTGTTCTTCACTGACAGTATAGTGTCCCCTTCACTGACGGTATAGTGTCTCCTTCACTGAGGTATAGTGTCCCCTTCACTGACAGTATAGTGTCCTCTTCACTGACAGTATAGTGTCCCCTTCACTGACAGTATAGTGTCCTCTTCACTGACAGTATAGTGTTTCCTTCACTGACAGTATAGTGTCCCCTTCACTGACAGTATAGTGTCCCCTTCACTGACAGTATAGTGTCCCCTTCACTGACAGTATAGTGTCCTCTTCACTGACAGTATAGTGTCTCCTTCACTGACAGTATAGTGTCCTCTTCACTGACAGTATAGTGTTTCCTTCACTGACAGTATAGTGTCCCCTTCACTGACAGAATAGTGTCTCCTTCACTGACAGTATAGTGTCCTCTTCACTGACAGTATAGTGTTTCCTTCACTGACAGTATAGTGTCCCCTTCACTGACAGAATAGTGTCTCCTTCACTGACAGTATAGTGTCCTCTTCACTGACAGTATAGTGTTTCCTTCACTGACAGTATAGTGTCCCCTTCACTGACAGAATAGTGTCTCCTTCACTGACAGTATAGTGTCCTCTTCACTGACAGTATAGTGTTTCCTTCACTGACAGTATAGTGTCCCCTTCACTGACAGAATAGTGTCTCCTTCACTGACAGTATAGTGTCCTCTTCACTGACAGTATAGTGTTTCCTTCACTGACAGTATAGTGTCCTCTTCACTGACAGTATAGTGTTTCCTTCACTGACAGTATAGTGTCCCCTTCACTGACAGTATAGTGTCCCCTTCACTGACAGTATAGTGTCCTCTTCACTGACAGTATAGTGTTTCCTTCACTGACAGTATAGTGTCCCCTTCACTGACAGTATAGTGTCCCCTTCACTGACAGTATAGTGTGCCCTTCACTGACAGTATAGTGTCCTCTTCACTGACAGTATAGTGTTTCCTTCACTGACAGTATAGTGTCTCCTTCACTGACAGTATAGTGTCCCCTTCACTGACAGTATAGTGTCTCCTTCACTGACAGTATAGTGTGCCCTTCACTGACAGTATAGTGTCTCCTTCACTGACAGTATAGTGTCTCCTTCACTGACAGTATAGTGTTTCCTTCACTGACAGTATAGTGTCCCCTTCACTGACAGTATAGTGTCCTCTTCACTGACAGTATAGTGTCCTCTTCACTGACAGTATAGTGTCTCCTTCACTGACAGTATAGTGTCCTCTTCACTGACAGTATAGTGTCTCCTTCACTGACAGTATAGTGTCCTCTTCACTGACAGTATAGTGTCTCCTTCACTGACAGTATAGTGTCTCCTTCACTGACAGTATAGTGTCTCCTTCACTGACAGTATAGTGTGCCCTTCACTGACAGTATAGTGTCCCCTTCACTGACAGTATAGTGTCCCCTTCACTGACAGTATAGTGTGCCCTTAACTGACAGTATAGTGTCCTCTTCACTGACAGTATAGTGTCCCCTTCACTGACAGTATAGTGTCCCCTTCACTGACAGTATAGTGTCCCCTTCACTGACAGTATAGTGTCCTCTTCACTGACAGTATAGTGTCTCCTTCACTGACAGTATAGTGTCCCCTTCATTGACAGTATAGTGTCCCCTTCACTGACAGTATAGTGTCTCCTTCACTGACAGTATAGTGTCTCCTTCACTGACAGTATAGTGTGCCCTTCACTGACAGTATAGTGTGCCCTTCACTGACAGTATAGTGTCCCCTTCACTGACAGTATAGTGTCTCCTTCACTGACAGTATAGTGTGCCCTTCACTGACAGTATAGTGTCCTCTTCACTGACAGTATTGTGTCCCCTTCACTGACAGTATTGTGTCCCCTTCACTGACAGTATAGTGTCCCCTTCACTGACAGTATTGTGTCCCCTTCACTGACAGTATAGTGTCCCTTTCACTGACAGTATTGTGTCTCTTCACTGACAGTACAGTGTCTCCTTTACTGACAGTATAGTGTCCCCTTCACTGACAGTATAGTGTCCTCTTCACTGACAGTATAGTGTCCTCTTCACTGACAGTATTGTGTCCCCTTCACTGACAGTATTGTGTCCCCTTCACTGACAGTATAGTGTCCCCTTCACTGACAGTATTGTGTCCCCTTCACTGACAGTATAGTGTCTCCTTCACTGACAGTATAGTGTCCCCTTCACTGACAGTATTGTGTCTCTTCACTGACAGTACAGTGTCTCCTTCACTGACAGTATAGTGTCCCCTTCACTGACAGTATAGTGTCCCCTTCACTGACAGAATAGTGTCTCCTTCACTGACAGTATAGTGTCTCCTTCACTGACAGTATAGTGTCCCCTTCACTGACAGTATAGTGTCCCCTTCACTGACAGAATAGTGTCTCCTTCACTGACAGTATAGTGTCTCCTTCACTGACAGAATAGTGTCTCCTTCACTGACAGTATAGCGTCCCCTTCACTGACAGTATAGTGTGTTCTTCACTGACAGTATAGTGTCCCCTTCACTGACGGTATAGTGTCTCCTTCACTGACGGTATAGTGTCCCCTTCACTGACAGTATAGTGTCCTCTTCACTGACAGTATAGTGTCCCCTTCACTGACAGTATAGTGTTTCCTTCACTGACAGTATAGTGTCCCCTTCACTGACAGTATAGTGTTTCCTTCACTGACAGTATAGTGTCTCCTTCACTGACAGTATAGTGTCTCCTTCACTGACAGTATAGTGTTTCCTTCACTGACAGTATAGTGTCCCCTTCACTGACAGTATAGTGTCTCCTTCACTGACAGTATAGTGTCCCCTTCACTGACAGTATAGTGTCCTCTTCACTGACAGTATAGTGTCCTCTTCACTGACAGTATAGTGTCCTCTTTACTGACAGTATAGTGTCTCCTTCACTGACAGTATAGTGTCTCCTTCACTGACAGTATAGTGTCCTCTTCACTGACAGTATAGTGTCTCCTTCACTGACAGTATAGTGTCCTCTTCACTGACAGTATAGTGTCTCCTTCACTGACAGTATAGTGTGCCCTTCACTGACAGTATAGTGTGCCCTTCACTGACAGTATAGTGTCTCCTTCACTGACAGTATAGTGTCTCCTTCACTGACAGTATAGTGTGCCCTTCACTGACAGTATAGTGTGCCCTTCACTGACAGTATAGTGTCCTCTTCATTGACAGTATAGTGTCTCCTTCACTGACAGTATAGTGTCTCCTTCACTGACAGTATAGTGTGCCCTTCACTGACAGTATAGTGTCCCCTTCACTGACAGTATAGTGTCCTCTTCACTGACAGTATAGTGTCCCCTTCACTGACAGTATAGTGTCTCCTTCACTGACAGTATAGTGTCTCCTTCACTGACAGTATAGTGTGCCCTTCACTGACAGTATAGTGTCCCCTTCACTGACAGTATAGTGTCCTCTTCACTGACAGTATAGTGTCTCCTTCACTGACAGTATAGTGTCCCCTTCACTGACAGTATAGTGTCTCCTTCACTGACAGTATAGTGTGCCCTTCACTGACAGTATAGTGTCCTCTTCACTGACAGTATAGTGTCCCCTTCACTGACAGTATAGTGTGCCCTTCACTGACAGTATAGTGTGCCCTTCACTGACAGTATAGTGTCCTCTTCACTGACAGTATAGTGTCTCCTTCACTGACAGTATAGTGTGCCCTTCACTGACAGTATAGTGTCCTCTTCACTGACAGTATAGTGTCTCCTTCACTGACAGTATAGTGTCCCCTTCACTGACAGTATAGTGTCTCCTTCACTGACAGTATAGTGTCTCCTTCACTGACAGTATAGTGTCCTCTTCACTGACAGTATAGTGTCTCCTCCACTGACAGTATAGTGTCCTCTTCACTGACAGTATTGTGTCTCTTCACTGACAGTATAGTGTCCCCTTCACTGACAGTATAGTGTCCCCTTCACTGACAGTATAGTGTCCCCTTCACTGACAGTATAGTGTCCTCTTCACTGACAGTATAGTGTCTCCTTCACTGACAGTATAGTGTCCTCTTCACTGACAGTATAGTGTCCCCTTCACTGACAGTATAGTGTCCCCTTCACTGACAGTATAGTGTCTCCTTCACTGACAGTATAGTGTCTCCTTCACTGACAGTATAGTGTGCCCTTCACTGACAGTATAGTGTCTCCTTCACTGACAGTATAGTGTGCCCTTCACTGACAGTATAGTGTGCCCTTCACTGACAGTATAGTGTGCCCTTCACTGACAGTATAGCCTCCCTACACTAAACTGGGGCATTAGGACTCACACAGACCGCAGGTTGAGCGTCCCCTGCTAGCCTTACTAACACCACTGCCAACAGCAGCCTAGTGTTTCCATGTGGTCTCCCATCCAGACACTGACCAGACTCTCTCCAGACTCGCCCTGTTCAGCTTCAGTGAGGGACTGGTGTTGGGCTGCAGGATGATGTGGCTGCGGCACGATTTTAGTGTGTTGCTAAGTGGTATGTGGATGATGCTGAGTGGTTGCTAGGTTGATGTGGATGATGCAAAGTGGTTGCTATGGTAATGTGAATGTTGCTATGTGGTTGCTAGGGTGATGCCATGTTGTTGCCAGGGAGACGTGGATGGTGCTATATGGTTGCTTGGGTGATGTGGGTGATGTTGTGTGGTTGCTAGGGTAACGTGGATGCTTCTATGTGGTTGCTAGGGTTATGCTGTAGTGTTGCTAGGGAGATTTGGATGATGCAATATGGTTGCTAGGGTGATGTGGGTGATGTGTGGTTGCTAGTGTAATGTGAATGTTGCTATGTGATTTATTGGGTGATGCTGTGTGGTTGCTAGGGAGATGTGGATGATGCTATGTGGTTGCTAGGACGATGTAGACAATGATGTGTGGTTGCTAGGGTGATGTGGATCATGCAAAGTGGTTGCTAGGGCAATGTGAATGTTGGTATGTGGTTTATTGGGTGATGCTGTGTGGTTGCTAGGGAGATGTGGATGATGCTATGTGGTTGCTAGGACGATGTGGACAATGATGTGTGGTTGCTAGGGTGATGTGGATCATGCAAAGTGGTTGCTAGGGCAATGCGAATGTTGGTATGTGATTTCTTGGGTGTTGCTAGGGTGTTGTGAATTATGATATGTGGTGACAATGTGGATGATGCTGAGTGGTTGCGAGGGCGATGCTGTGTTGATGCTAGGGTGTTGTGAATGATGCTATGCTAGGACGATGTGGATAATGCTGTGTGGTTGCTAAGATGATGTGGTTGATGCAGAGTGGTTGCTAGGGTAATGTGAATGTTGCTATGTGGTGGCTAGGGTGATACTGTGCTTTTGCTTGATGATACTATATGGTTGCTAGGGTGATGTGTAGTTGCTAAGGTAATGTGAATGTTGCTATGTGATTTCTAGGGTGATGCTGTGTTGTTTCTAAGGTGTTGTGAATTATGCTGTGTGGTTGCTATGGTCATACCATGCTGTTGCTAGGAAGATGTTGATGATGCTATATGGTTGTTAGGATGATGTGGGTGATGTGTGGTTGCTAGGGAAATAAGAATGCTGCTATGTGATTTCTAGGGTGATACTGTGTTGTTGCTAGGGTGTTGTGAATAATGCTATGTGGTTGCTAGGACGATGTGGAGGATGCTGAGTGGTTGCTAAGGTGATGTAGATGATTCAAAGTGGTTGATAGGGTAATGTAAATGTTGATATGTAGTTACTAGGGTGATGTGAGTGATGCTCTGTGGTTGCTAGGGTGTTGTAAATTATGCTTTGTGGTTTCAAGGGTAATGTAGGTGATGCTGTGTGGTCGCTAGGGTGCTCAGTGTGATTCTACTTCATAAGAAAACACCCTTACCGATCCAGGTTTAGGTGTAAGGTTGTCTCTTAGCTTTATGATGTATGTGATCTCATCTAACTGCTTCTTCAACTGTTGCTCGTTCACCTGTAACACACACACACACACACACATATCAATAAAGTGTTACCAATGCAGTTCTTACACCAGTCTCACCAACAGATGGTGCTAATGAGTAATGTGGTGCTGATTTTACAATGACATCAGTTCAGTGTCCATCAGACTGAGTCTAACAGAATCTACTGAGGGTAATAATAATAATAATATTAATAATAATAATCAATCATAATCATTAATATTAATAATAATCATAATCATAATGATAATAATAATAATAAAATTATCATATTAATAATAATACTAATAATCATAACCATAATAATAATAATAATAATAATAATAATACTGTCCATAATCATAATAATAATATTAATAATAATAATAACAATAACAATAATTATAATAATAATAACAATAATTATACTAATAATAATAATAATAATAATACTAATAATACTAATAATACTAATAACAATAACACTAATAATAATAATAATAATAATAATAATAATAATAATAATATTAATACTAATAATAACAATAATAATTATACTAATAATAATACTAATAATAATAACAATAATAACAATATTAATACTAATAATACTACTACTACTAATAATAATAATAATAATAACAACAATAATAATAACAATAACAATAATTATAATAATAATAACAATAATTATACTAATAATTATACTAATAATAATAATAATAATAATAATAATAATAATAATAATAATAATAATACTAATAATACTGATAATACTAATAACAATAACACTAATAATAATAATAATAATAATAATAATAATAATAATATTAATACTAATAATAACAATAACAATAATAATACTAATAATAATAACAATAATAATAATCTTAATATTAATAATACTACTACTACTAATAATAATAATAATAATCAATCATAATCATTAATATTAATATTAATCATGATCATAATCACAATGATAATAATAATCATAATCATAATGATAATAATAATAATAATAAGAGTATCATAATAATCATATTAAAAATAATACTAATAATCATAACCATAATAATAATAATAATGTCCATAATAATAATAATAATAATAATAATAACAACAATAACAATAATTATAATAACAATAACAATAATTATACTAACAATAATAATAATAATAATATTAATACTAATAATAACAATAACAATAATTATACTAATAATAATAACAATAATAATAATAACAATAATAATAATATTAATACTAATAATACTAATACTACTAATAATAATAATAACAATAACAATAATTATAATAATACTACTACTACTACTAATAATAATAATCATAAGCATCATCATCATCATCATCATCATAATAATAATAATAGTAATTGTACGCTGAATATGGTGACGTAGTGTTGGATGAGGTCCTCGATGACCCGGCCTGCGCTGTAATCCTTCCCGTCCGCCTGGAAGAGCGTCGGCCCAAACACGATGGCCAGATTATGAAGATTCATCTGATTCAGATCTGCAAACCGCTGCACACTGCGCACACGCACACACACACACAGTCACAGAAAGTGAGA